>SGPM01000039.1:0-126013 GCA_004802725.1 Antrodiella citrinella
CTAACAGTGTGCCTCCCACGTCCGTCCCCTCCGACTCGGGCTCTGCATTAGAGGCGGAGCCAAAGGACACGCTTGTGCATGGTGCTACTCGAGTGTCCGATGACATTCGTAACGACGCAATCGACGGCCTCCTCCTCCTGCGTTACTCGTGCCCCATCACTGCGTCTATGGCCATACCTCAGGATGAGAATGAGGAATACGACGATGATTCGACGGATGGAGAAGAAGATGGTTACGCACCTGACGTGGAGGATTGGGAAGACGAGGTTTAGACGGAAGATCGATCGCGCCTCTATGTTCTGATTCTCGAGGTACGATATCTCTTCGTAGTCGCATGGTCGCTCCTCACTCACACTCTGCCTTTGTTTAGTTTCCTCACGCCGCTCAGTGCTCCCTTCATATGTTTACGACTTTCCTCTACTGTCTTCTGATCGCAACTGCCTCCTTCACGTCTTTCTTCAAGTTCTGCATTTTCACAAAACTCACACCATATCCCCCACCGCATTATGTATCAAATATCGAATCGGTAAGTATCAGTATGTCAAGACCACGTAGTGCTCTTTCCAGTCATGTTTTCCCTATGTTTCCATTTCTATTCCCAGTCTCGTTCCAGCTCATGTCATGGTCTTTGTAGTAGCAGCCTCTTGGCCTGTTGATTCTGTCTCAAAATATAATTTACAATGTTGTCTCTGCATGGCGTCAGCACGGATCCTGCCAGTTTTCGTCCACGTTCCTGAGTCTTTGGCGTACTCACTTACGGGACAACCTACTTCAATGATGGTCGTTGGAACGGCATCGAAGTTTCAGGTGACTCTGCAGGAGGAGCTTGGCCCCAAGCGGAATCGGAAGAAATGTCGGACCAGCGAGTCATCGATGTTTTGGCTTTGGTTTGAATCCGTACTGGTGAGCTCAGCTGCACATGAGGGTAACTTGAAGGCGGTGAGGGCACTGCCGCCTTCGTCGCGCTCCTCAACTTGAAGCCCGGGATCTTGGCTATCATTCTGGAGATCAAGTCCATCCAAGGACACGACGGTCCCACCGTGACAAATTCCCATGGACACGAGAAGCGGATGTACTGGGTAAAGAACGTATGTACGCAGTACGAAGAGAACTTGATAATAGCGCCCGAGCCGTGAGTCGCTTCCAACAGCCCACTCACCCCAAAGCTCCTTAATACTGATGCTGGGTCAATATGTAGCGAGGACAAAGAGACGGACCAGATGATACCACCAAAGCCTGACGGGCCACCGAAGCGGTCGAAAGCGTATCCGACGTATGGGCCATACAACACTATGAATGGTCTCGAATATACTGCAGTGTCAAACATGTACTAGACGAGCGAGAGCGGCTGCCATGCCAAGTCCTTACGTAATCTACATGACACAGGGCTTCGAGGAGAGGGGATGCTTGCTACACGTCTGCGATGCAACAGCGAAAAAGTGATACGAATGCGGGCATCGATACTTTACACAAAAGTCGTCCACCTCATACGTCGGGACCACCAAAGTATCCAATGTTATGGCAGTACGAGCCTCGTTCCCTGAAAAGATCGGCATGCAGGAAGTAAATCAGATCGAATGGGCCACCATAGCCGTCGCGTGACCGTCAAGGTACACCATGACAAGACTCTGTATATTCGAAACGCAAGACGCGTGAATAAACATCTGACTCTGTCCAGGTACTTCGAGTACCATTTCCCAATGAGCCATACTTCAAAAACCTATCGAAGAAAGCCACTCACACAGTGTATGGTACACACGATCAGCTCTCTAGCAAAGGTGATATTCTTTCGCCGAGTCGTAGTTGCCATGACTGCGGTCACGCTTTTCATGCACGAAGTCGGAAGTGCAAGGACCCTCGGCGGGAGTTTCGCTACGGACAATCTCCGACATTTCTTGGAAAATATCGATCCGCAGGGGCTGTAGAGCGATGAGCATTGAGCACAACATCAGGAACAAGCAAGAAGAATCACAGACTTTAGTCGGATCTCGCGACTGGAATCGCATAGTGTCAGTTGCATGGCTTGACCCGCTAGTAGGGGTGCTCATTTGACGTAGGATATCTCGCGCATTCAGCCTGCCAACAAGTGAATCATTCATAATTTGCGTTTCAACGTCTCACAAATACTCACGTTCCCATGAGAGCATTCGCATACACTATTTGCAACTAAGTATGAACAGGACGTGACGGAGGCAACGGAAGGCGTACCTTTACTGGTGATGAGATAAAATCCGGCGAATAGCAAACTGTCTTTCATGAGGATGAACTTGGAGCCATATGTTAGAGGAGACAGAGTCATCGAAGTACGTCTAGATCGTACAGTCAAGATGCTCCCGGTAGAGCATAACCTGTCGAGGGAGAATTGAGCACTTGTGGTCGTCACAGCCACGGAGGAATGACGTACACAGTGAGTATACCACTATTGACGCAGTACGCCATCAGTACATGCACGATGTTATCGGTTCTCAATTCGAATAATGTCAGTGAAGCGAAATACATTGTCAGCGAATTGCCGTACCTCCTGAAGCCAGTCTTGTTCTTCCATAGATAGTATACAAAGGACGAAGCAATCATGAGATCAAGCAGCGACGAGAGCGAAAGGGACACCAAGACCAAGGTGTACTGATAGCATTAATATTCAGTCTTCTCGTTGTTTTGGGTGAACACGAGATGACTCACTAATGTCGTGCTGGTGCGAAACTCAGCCCACAGATGGTGTGTAAATAGAAGTATAGCTAGAGTCATTGCGAGGGCTTGCAGGCGATTTAGCACGCACACGAGTGAATGTGAGGCCTACTTACCAAAGACCGCTAGCAGCGTCATCGACTGCGTTAAGTTGTCAGCACTTTGTCCCAATCAAGGCACACATTATGACGCGACGAGAACGAATTTCTCGCACTCACTATTACCACGGATAGTACTCGATTTCCACTACTGACTGATTAGGGAATTAATCGGGACGTCGGGCAATTGAAGCAGCAAGAACTTACGAATGTAGATCCTCCATATGTACGAGCTATGCATGCATGTGATTAGATCTTATCTCGTACTAAGAGCTCATTGGGAGACGGACCTTTCCACAAAAACAGTAAGCAATGTCTGTGGACGGTCGTGATGAGACGATATCGGTTTGTTTTGAAAAACCACTTACCTGAAAGAGTACTGAGGCCTGTGGTGTTCACATCGTTAGCTGTTGCAAGGCCAATCACAGCAACTAACTCACTGCGCCGCTCCTGGATACTGATACATCAGATATGACAAGGTATCACCAACATGATTGGACGAACCAGAGGATCTGCCCACTGACTGCGAGGTCGCCAAAGCCGCTGATGGTATTCGCGTATACTATGTGAGCCATGACTGCGGTATGGAGCGTCTCAAGTACACTGCAATGTCAGATGTCAGGAAGATAAATGAGACAGAAAGAGCTGGGTACTCACACAATACATATGATACAGAGTTTCAGATAACGAGGGTCCTTGACGCAGCTCATGGCATACACGTATGTCTGCGCGATGAAAATACCGTATAACCTGCGAAAATCGGCGTGAGGTAAGGTGATACCAATGCGAGCAGTGCGACTTACACGAAGGCTACAAATGTTTCGATCACATATCCTCCTATCAGCTCTTGAACGGTCGGGATTGACGCCATGTTGTGGGGAGGGTTGTAAGATGTGAGGGTGAAGGAGACCATGCAAGAGGTTCAGATATTATATAGGAGCATGGGGCGCGTACTGTAGAACAAGAAGATGGGATGCATGATGTTTCCGAATCTCTTCAACGAGTAGTTTTGCTGTGGCGCGAAGTGGTTCTATAATTAGTGCACCACCACGCCATAGCATGTGGTTCAGCACGCATATTGGAAGCATACACCATCTATGGTGAAAGAAAAGTAGTGTCGACATGCAAGAACCAGTTCGGGGTGCGAAAAGATCGATTATCTGCGATGTTTTCGAGATTAACGTTAGCATCTGCTTGCTTGAGACGGGGTAATGTACAAGAGGACGTAAGATCACCTTCGCAGTTTCGCAGGTGACTCAATATCGTGATATCAGACATATCAAGTGGCCGTAATGCGATGAGCATCGCGGACGCATTTGACGAAATCATCAGCTAGAAGTTGAGGCGTTCAAATAATGCCGGCGAAGGCTATGTGCTAGAAGAATATAAAGTCGGGCGATTATACATCGTTTGGACGGTGACTAAAAGGACTTGAGAGCGGGGTCATTGACGACAAACACTTCACGGATATGTGCCACTCGAGTGTGGCGACGGACAGAGCGATTCCCACGATTAGTACTTCGGCCCGCGAGTCCGGGATCGGCCGCAACGCTACGTGGCATTTATCATGCCACTTGCATGGTCATGTTTGGTCGTCTGAATACATGTTCCAAGTTTACGAAAGTACGATCTCCGACCTATGAACAACGGACTCGCTTTTCGCTCGCATTCCGACACAAGAGGCTGAAAAGGCGAACGAACTCCATTATGTATCAATCCATGGTGAGGCCTCCGCAAACGGATATAGACTGTCCTACAGAGGAGAGTGAGCATTGTCTCAGAAACACATCGAAGCAGAGGGCCGAGCGTACCGTTGACGAAATATGCCTCCGGTTTACAAAGGTACGATACGATGCTCGCAACTACGGGTGGTTCTGCATCTGGTGCATCTGGTGTCCGGTTGAAAAGCTGGTTTTCGAGTTCAACGTTCGACGGGTATGCTTGATCATTCTGGATGCCCTAATACTCACCGATTTGATATGTGATCCGTGTTTCCCTCCTAGTACTGCATCCTTGGGCGAATCCGCTGCGAATATCAAGCGTCAGGAAGGGTATCAAGCGCTCACGTTGGACTTACTCATATCAGTCAAGATGAGTCCAGGGGCGTACGTGTTCACTGTGATCTTGTACGGTAACAGTTCTTGTGCTGTGATTACAATGGGAGCTAAGTCCCGAGAAACGTCAAGTGATGTGTCAGATCATGTACTGACCGACGCTCTGTGAAACAGCTCTGACACCGAACTTGCTCGCACAGTAGGCCTGAAGATTCGGTACGGCCTTCTTCCCAAGCACAGAAGAGGCAGCTACAAGAAGAATTGTTAAGTGTGGCATCCCATCATAAGGCACGGGTGACACGTACCTATAAGTCTACCGCCCCGTTTTTGCTTCCTCATCTGTATCGCGGCGTACTTATAGCAGAGCACGACACCGCGCAGATTCACAGCGATCACTCGGTCGAAATTATTCATGTCCACTGTTTGCCATGTTCAGACACGTTGTTCCAAGAAAATTCACATAAGTTATGTACTCACCGTTGAATATAGTACCAAATCCACCGGTTCCAGCGTTGGCTATCATGACGTCGACGCCGCCGAGCACTTGCACGGTCTCAGCGACCAACCGTTCGACGTCCTCTTCCACAGACACATCGCCCACTACGGCGACAGCGTTCTTCCCCTTCGCCTTGATGAGGTCCACCAGTTCTTGGAGACTGGCGAGCTGCTGTGGGATATCATTGACGACGACGTCGAACCCGTCGTCTGCAAGACGCAAGGCGATGGCACGTCCGATCCCTTTGGCGGCCCCGGTGACGATAGCCACTTTCGGGGTATAATCCGCAATAGTGTCAGTGGCAGCAGTCATGGTTGCAGATGGTGGGGATTATGTGACTCGAAGAATCTCGAACATCTGCTTTATCTTGCTGTGAATGAATACCTGCCCAGGGCTCCGAGGACTCCGTCATAAATCATCCCTAGGCCTGCGTACCCCCATTCAGATTCGGCTGATGATGATCCGGAGCGTTGACAGTTGATGATGAACACTCGCAAAGCTTCGCAAAGCTTCGCGAGGCGAAGATGAGTGGAGGATGTCTCCGGAAACAAAAGGGATGCTTGAGGCGCAACTTACGAACCACGGTATTACTCCGTCCAACACGGGGAACGACCATCGAGATCTACAACAATCCAGAAAAACATGCTTTGTCGAAGCAGGTTCGGTCACAAATACATCACGAGCCCCTCTCTTCTCCTGTAGTGATACAACGTTCTAGATTCCCATCTTGCAACTCCTCTAGGCGTTGCCAATAATTGCCTGCGGGATGTACGGCTCCTCGAGATACTTGATCTCCTCATCGGTGAGCTCGATGTGAACGGCGTCTAATCAGTGCAATGTAAAGACGCGATGCTATTAGGAAGTTAAAGCCAGCAAACGTACCAATGATCTCCTTGAGGTTGTTCAGGCTCGTAGTGCCGACAATGGGAGCAGTGACACCTGGGAAGGCAAGTGACCAGGCGATGGCAACCTGAGCCATACTTATTCCCTTCTTCGCAATTTCCTCCACGCTGAGGCACATAAGCGTCACGATGCTATGTCATTTACAAATCGGGCGTACCGGTTGATGATTTCGGGGTTACTGGAGCCTTTGTAGCTCTTCTGCAGACTGTATTGATCTTATCAGTACATAGCCTACGCCTGATCTAGAGAATGACAACGTACGCATCGGTTTGTCCACGGAGTGACTGCTCGCTGAGAGGACGAGTAAGCAGGCCACGGCCCAGTGGCGACCAAGGAATCGAGCCAACACCGAAAAGCTGTAGTGGATGTCACGCTCGTCTCGACATGACATTTGAGGTAGACGACTGCTGCGTACCTTAAGCGTAGGGAACATCTCACGCTCCTCTTCTCGGTAAAGCAAACTGTGGTGGTTTTGCATAGAGATGAACGGCGTGAGCCTGTTGTTAATGGCGTAATCTATGAACAGATCAATGGCGGCACTGCGACTTTGATGCAAGGAACGTACTTTGCATCTGGTGGACTAGAGGACATAGGTCAGCTAATCAACACCGAACATGAAAGAGCATCATACATTGCCAAGCGTAGCATGAACTCATTCCAATGTAACGCACGTAACCTGCCTTCACGACATCGTGGAGCGCTTGCATCTGAGAAAGTCGACAAGTATCAATGGCTTGGTCAGTTTCATGTTAAAGTGAGGATACTTACGGTTTCCTCAATAGGAGTGGTGGGATCGAACCGATGGCCTACAGAATGACGCGTGAGCTGATGTGTTGACACGATCGGATCAAGCTACTCACATTGGAGGACATCAATGTAATCGAGCTGGAGACGCTCCAGGCTCTTCTTCACTGAGTCGAAGATGTGCTGTTGAATATTCATATTTGGTTAAGTGCCGATTCCGCAATCTGATCCCATACCTTCCTGTTGAGACCCTTCTGGTTGATGATACCGACATCCTCCGGTTTAATCCCCCCACGCAGGAGGTTCAGGTCGTAGCTGGGGGCTACAGCGTTGTACAACTGTATGACGATTAATGTGTTGAAACAAGCAAGACGCCAAATGTGTGCGAACCTTGGTCAAGACGACAATCTCCTCCCTAGGAAGTTCGAGTTTCTTGATGGCGTTGCCCAGAATGACCTCCGACAATCCATTAGAGTAAACCTGTGGAAAATCAGATCCAGATTCAGACGCGTAGTAGCGAGTAGAGGAGCGTGAAGACGCACGTTTGCAGTGTCAAAGGTCTGAATCCCTTGCTCGTAACTTGATAGCAGAGCTTCCATTAGCGACGCGCATAGATATGCGTACGTAGAACTCACGCGTATTTGATGTGTTCGATCGCTTCTTCCTCTCCAAGGACCCACTCCTGCCAGCCCTTGGACCCATACTGCATTGTTCCCAAGATGATCTTTGAGACCTTGAGGCCCGACGTCCCCAGGCGCACTATTCGTTCATTCGTTAAGCTTGATCATGAGAGACGGTCAAGCCCGAACTCCTCACCATAGGGCATCTTCGACATTGTGGGCGGCTTTGGCAATAAGGATGCTTGACGGATGGTGTCTGGGGAAAGTATCTTCGTGATGCCCCTGTATTATATAGTCATCACAAGAATATAAGCTCCAAACGAATCGATCGGTCGTCCGTACGCGCTTAGTAGATTTTCGGCATCCTGTTGTTTGGCGTCTGTTGTGAGCTGTGTAGCCGCCCATTGTTTTCGTTTGAATGGCTCTCTCAGGCCTCAGTCTCTTTGCCTGTTCTGACAACGTCTCCCCGTGATCAAATTCACTGCATACCACGAATCATGTTCACCTTCCACTTCCCCTACCTCTTGCTTACGCTACTACATTCAATGGATGCCACGGTCTCACACTGCATAAGACCGCGATGGATTGCCGCACCGACGTTTTCGCACATGGCCAGTTGACGGAGCGCACCGTCGCTAACGTTGTACACCGCGAGTTTTACTTTCCTCTGTATCATGCTCAGACTCAATGTCAATCTCACACATGACACACGCCGAAGGCGGTCTTTGTCACTTGTAGCAGATCTGGATGAGAATTGGATGCGTCAGCACCCTCGAATGCGAGCGGTTGTGCCTTGCACGCGAGTGTCCGAATCGCTCAAGCCTCAGGTGACGCTTTTTTGTTTCACGTACTACTGACATCGCTCAGGATACTGTGACGAGTCGTCGCGGTCAGTGTTCTGTGACTGCTTTGGAACACACGCTGAGGGACGAGTCATTCCATTCGTAGGGTCTGTCCGGGAAAGGACTTGTCGGATGCCAGCGCATTATTATTCATTGCGAACATCATCTCAACAATGGATATCTACAAGGAGAACGATGACCAAGGTAAAGAAATCGACCCACCCTTGCACATCACTGCAGTGACTAGGTATGTTGACGTCATCTTCGCCGCTGTTCCGACCATCTGTAAACTTATACATTGGTAGTCGTCCCAAATCATTTCAGTGCAGGATTGGCCCTCGGTCTGAGAAGTCTGCCATACTTATATACGAGACGCACGAGACGACAAGGATCGCGTGAAGTATCGCGGGCGCTCAAGATACCGGTGTTGAATACTCTGTTCGTATTTCGGGTCCCTACATAGAATGAAAATTGACGGTTTGCGCTGTATCACTTTCTATATGGGATAGGAGATATAAGACTCGTATCTCGACATGGTCTTAGTTTGACACCTTTCTCGCGCCCGGCCCCTCCATATCTTGCGTTTCGTTTCAAGTTCTCGGGTCTCTTCCTCTTATACTGTTCCGGCGTTGTAACAGACTCTTCTTGACGTTTCTTTTGTGGGAAAAATATTATCATACAAAGTTTCTATATCTTCGACATGAAGCCATCCCTGACACTTGTTCATTGTTCGTGGAGGAGCGACGAAGGTGCTGCGAAGCCACCAACGGCGTTGAGTATCCGATCTGGAACTCGATCCGATCTCAAATTTGCCGGGCCGGCCAGATCGCACCAGCGGCACCACAAATATTCACTGTGCCTTGTACCTGCAGGCGGTAACTATCCCTATCCAAACCCTCTCCTTCTCTACCAATTTCATCCAGAGAATTTCAGATCTCGGAAGGTGTGGTCAAGTATAGCAGATTCTTGAGATTGAATGGCAAGCAAACAGGTGTGTCTGATCATGCTGGGCAATTCTTAAAATCCTGACATGTCATCACTCGTTAGCTCGGGAAGCTGCGCCAGGTATGTTCTGTATTGTCAACGAACGAAAGAAAATGGCACGATAAATGCATAGTGGGCAGGCGAGGTCATATCTACTCGCGACAAGACGACTGTGTCGGAAGAGTTTCAAGAACTCGAACGCGACGTTGAACTGCGTCGGCTAGGAAACTGGAGGTGAGCACGTCTACCCCTACCAGCACCGCACTAGCTGATCATGTTTTCTCTTCAGACTTAATGTGAGCTCAGCGGGATACCAACATGCTCTCATGAAGAAGAAAGACTCCGAGGCGCTTCCCGATGAGAAGGAGAAGCTGCTTCCTATCGATGCATTGGGTATCGTCATGATTCAGCATGGGGAGGAGTTTGGAGACGAGTCTGCGTATGGTACGTTCATATTGTGTCATCGTGATGTGTAGCTGCTGACTATACGTGCTGTGTAGGTATGTCGCTGGTCGGTCTAGGTAAAGCGCACTGCAAGTTGGCCATGGTACAAGAGACGTTCGCCATGACGTTCGAAGACACGTTCATGGCATCACTCGTGCGCACTACAGAGGAGATCAATGAATATCAGAAGGAGAGGAAGAAGCTAGAGAGTAGAAGGTCAGGATACAGCGCTCTCATGTCCCATTCACTTATGTATTATCTATCCGCAGATCGAGCTACGACTCCGCTACTGTGAAGCTGGATAAACTTAAGGGCAGTAAGAAGGAAAAGGACAGAAAAGAGGCCGAAGATGAATACGAGAGAGCGAAGGAGAAGTAGTATGTACCCAAAATCTCACCGATTATTTGATTACTGACTTACGTCGCAGTGAAGAGGCGGAGACAGACGTTTACGATCGCATGGTATTGATTCAGGAAAATGAAGTCATGCAACTGCGTGAAGTTACCGCATTACTGAACCTCGAGCTCGCTTTTGCGAAGCAGCGCGTGGCAGTTCTTACAGAAGTCAGGCAGAATTGGGTCGACGAGTACGTTGTCTCATCTACTAAATTTGTTCCTTCCTAAGACTCGCCTCAATCTCTAGGGAGACCATGACCCAACTGGAAACTACAGTCAGGACGCACAGGTCGCATCGTCCGCCGCCGCCGCCGCCGCCACCGCCTGTCCTCTCTTCACAGGCTTCTGAGCAAACCGTCAGCTCACTTTTAAGGCGGGATAGTGTCAAAGAGGCTTCCTCGGACTCTGGCTCGGACGCGGAGGACTCCAAGCCCTCCTCCTCGTTCCGTTCTAGGGCAAAGTCGTTCACGCGACGCAAGTCCGACGCTAGTGCCAAAGCGACAAGCCGTCCGCCGTCGCGCGCAGAAGATAAGAAGAAGCGCAGTAGGGCAGATAGCAACGCGACAGCTACCACTTTGGGCGATAAGAACGAAGATGACGACGAAGAGGATCGAGAGAAGGATAAGGACAGGACGTCAAAGCGCAAGACCATGGCGGGTTGGGCGTCCAGCAAGGTATCATCCATCGGTCTGGGCATTGGACGGAAGGACAAGGAGCGGGATAGGGAGAAGTTCTCTGCGTTGGCAGACGACGGGAACGATGAGAGTACCGACGATGAGGATGACGACAGAAGCAGAGGAGATGAATCCTCACGCTCGAGTCCCGTCAAGCGGTCGAGATCGAAGAGCATCTCTCGGAGCAAGAGCGCGTCAGGTACGCCCAACGCGTCGCCGAAAATTCTTCCACGTATGCTTCGTCGGAAATCGACTTCGCAAAACAGCTCACCACACGGGTCTCCGCTGACCACCCATCCTCCTATACCATCGGGCAAACGCAAGCTCGTTGAAGCTATCCACGACTTCACGGCATCGACGAATGATGAATTGTCCTTCAAGACTGGTGACACGCTCCTTGTCATTAACGAGGTGTTGGACGACTGGTGGATGGGCGAGCTTCAGAACGGCACGGGGAAGAAGGGTATCTTCCCTATCTCATTCACTCGGACGATACCTCAACCTTCGAACTCGAACTCGAATCCCTCTTTCTCCATGCTGGCACCCGGCCTGACTCGTCGCAAATCCAAATCTCAGAAGCCTGAGAAGTTGCAGGAGCACCTACTTGGTAACAGTGAAGATGATTCTGCATTCGAACTGTCGCCTATGGACTTGACTCCTCGAGTCATCGGACAGCAAGATAGCTACGGATACAACGCACCTCCTGCCGTCGCGAGCGATACCGAAGATGAGCGGCATCCCTTTGGTGACCACCACGAGGCACCTGCGTATCAAAGTCCACTTGGTATCACCTCACCTCCATTCGTCACACCATCTCGCGGCAGCAGCTACGCGGAGAGCTTTGACAGCAGTTCGACGGACCATTTCAACGACGAGGGTGCTAGTCTCATGCCCAGCTCGTCTGACTCCATTGACCGTCTTGAGCTTACTCCGTTCAAGCCAACATTCAGACGTGGAAGTACTGGACCGCTGATTTCCGCTGCACCCTTGCTACCTCGACGGCCCACGGAACCCTTGCCGGTCAACGGCAGTTCCACGCCTCTCTCTGCTGGTTCACCTTCCCTACAGCCGAGGAAGGCCCCGCCGCCCCCACCTCCTCGTCGTCCTCAATCTACCAGCCTCCATACTCCTCCGCTCATTCCTGTCCGCCCGGCGCAGCTTGGTGGTGTACGAACGAATTCGTCTGCATCCGTCTCCAGCGGGTCTTACGGGTCCAATAACTCCCTCGTTTTAGTGGCCAAGTCCTCGGCGCCTATCAACACCTCAAGTGCTGGACCGTTGCACTTGCGTGTGAAGGATGACGAGTTGACGTACTCTCCGTTTGACTCACCCAGGGAGAGGTCGACGTTCGATGTCGGATGCAGAGACTTCAGACAGAACCCGTTCAAACAAAAGGGGTACTGCAGTAATTGCTCTCAGGTGCATGGTTGACCGACGTCATTCACTTCAAATTGTAAAACACTTGTCTGCGAGTCGTTGAACGTTGTCAAGCTGCGCTGGCCGTTGGCATTTCCCGTGCACTTCGCAGGATTTATGTAGAGTATGTACTATTACGCGCCTCCCTTCTCAGTTGATCTCCCCAATCTTGTTATCTCGCTATCATTTTACCCCATCGTCTCAATAACTACATCGCAAGCCTCATCATTCTCCGTACGTTTGTTTGAGCTGGCATGAATCATATAATATGCAGGTTCACAACAGCATTACTCGCAGGTTTTCCCTTCGAGCTTGCAAATCGACCATGGATTCTATACATACATCAAAATAGGTTGTACATGTTCAGTGTCAGATCCAGATACTTATATGACACGCAGAGGCTCCTTGTTCAGACATTGAGGATGCCCAGTTCCTGCGCGATAATAACAGCGGCCTTCTCTGCGATGACCAGAGCAGTGGAATAGGTATTCTGAGATATCGATACCGTTGTCTGTCAGTAATGCAATACCTTGATTGGAGTTGGTACACACTCACGCCGTTGACGTTGGATGGCGCAATAGACAGGTCTACGACGGGTAGCTGAACATGGAATGCTCGGTACATTTCATGGTTCGTACGTACCTGCAACCTTGAGGCTCTTCACTCCATAGACATTCAAGTGGGAATCAACAACACCACCGTCGTCACGAGGCATCATTGAACAAGTACCGAGCTATACATGTGATGAGTATTTCAGGTGGAGGACTATGGAAGAGACTTACAGCGTGCCATGTCGTACCGACTGTATACGAAAATCAGCACTGCTCGATCTCGGGCTCTATGCAAAGGGTACGCACCGTTTTTGCGAACAAAATCTCTGATCGCTTCATCGTCTTCCTTGGTATATACAATATCGGGCGCATTCATGTCCACGGGTACAGGGAGTTCGTTCACGGCCGCTGCGCTCCCCGGAGGGAATACAGGTTGTCTGGGTGGGTATTCACCACGGAAACATGCCATACGGCGAGCAAACTCCCGGTCACGTTTGTACCCAAATACATGTTGTTCCATATCCTCTTCACTACAAACTCATTCAGCATCTAAACCGTGACGTCGTTTGTGCTAGCCCAGTGATGACTTACTGCTCAAGATACCTAGGCGTGAAATCGGGATTGGCTGATGGATCTTCACCTGAGGTGATGTGGACGTGTCCTAACGCTGAAGGATGACTGATCCAGTGTCCGACAGCGAAATACTTCTCGTTCGAGGGCTCTTCGACGAGGCCAAAGCCGCTGTTGGTATAACTGAGCATCACATCAACCCCAGCGTAGAAAGTACGATCACTCACAAGCTTGCACCCCCGTACCACATAATCGGTCTATCTGGGTAATCAACATAGAACGACTTCCATTTAGCGGTGAATGCGGGCCCAATGGTCCTTAATTCATCTTCATTGGGTCGAAACTTCACGCCAGCTTCAAGACCGCTGAATGACAGAAATCCGAGTCATGTGAACATGTGTATAATCGTGACTACAGGAAGAAACTGACTTGCTGAGCATGGTTCCGCTGCCATCCTTGGTGAACTGTGCACTCCATTCTAAATAAATATGCATCAGTGACGTATGATCCAAAAGTTTTGTGCACTCACTCTCAATCTCAGCTGTGTCGCCCCTATGGATAGCGTCCAGCGTCACAGATTCTGCACTGGCATGGCAGATCGGAGCGAGACATTGATGATCTGCCGTTTATACATCGTTAGTAAAGTGTCACGCTGGATACCTGTGATGCGACCGGACCTTGGTACCTCTCACCCACTCCTGGCAGGTCGACCAGGGGATTGATACCGTGCTTCTCGAGAATTGCAGAGGAACCAACTCCGGATCTCTCTAGAATCAAAGGAGATCCGAATGACCCCGCAGACACTACCACAAGCTTCGTCGCGTAAGCGATGACTGGCTCAGTAGATGTATTGCTATGATTGAGCTGTTGATTTGGGATATATTCTACGCCAACAGCCACGCCGTGACTGAGCGGAAGATCAGCAGAGAAAGAACGCTGGTTGGGGTGGCAAACTCACAGAATGATGACGCGTCGTACAAAGAAGCCCGCAAGGACGCGGAGGTTCTTGTTGTGCTGCTGTGAATAAATGAAGGCGTGCGGAACGTCCGACCGACGACCGGTCTTTCCATTGATCCACCTACTCACGTGTTAGGAATATGATCTACATGGAAAAATTACCTAAGCTTACTTAGGCCAGCGCTGATAATGATTTGATGAGTGATAACAAGGTCAGAATCAGTACTGCTAGAACGTACAGCATAGGCGTTGACAGTAGTGAGATCGTTTGGGTCTCTCGTGAATTTGCGTTCGGTATCATATTTCTGGCCGACATCGAGGAAGTCCTGGCACACATTTGGAATGGCACCAGCGTACGAGACATTCAAGGGGCCTGATTGCCCATGCGTCTCAGCATTTGGATCGATCTCGTATGTTTCT
This sequence comes from Antrodiella citrinella, assembly GCA_004802725.1. NCBI lineage: Eukaryota > Fungi > Basidiomycota > Agaricomycetes > Polyporales > Steccherinaceae > Antrodiella > Antrodiella citrinella. The sequence continues at coordinate 14,854 of SGPM01000039.1, forward strand.
GTCTACCATTCATGTCAGCGGTCTACGATTTGATTAAGGTCGCTCAATAATGAATCAATGAAGGGCGTATACCTTCTTTAGTAATGGAATCAAGTCTTGGGATCCCCATCCAGGATTGTTGAATTTGCTTTCCCAGTCGTTAAATTCGGAGGCAGCAGCACGATTGTACATCCCGACTATCAAAAGGGTCAGTGAGTTACCTGAAGATGATTTGGATGCTCTCACAATTCACACTGGACCCGCCACCGACGCATTGTCCCGCAGGGACAATCGCAACACGGCCACCTAGTTGGTCACTGGGATTGGAAATGATGAATTTCTCTGTTTTGCTTCCGGGAACCATGTGCGACATAAAGCGAGCAACCTGGACATGAGCAGGGTCGTCAAGTGTATGGGGGCCAGCTTCAACGACCAGGATCTTCAACGACGGGTCTGCTGCTGCAAGTCTACCGGCAATAAGACAACCTGCGGCGCCACCTATATCGCAACATGAGCGAGTACAACATGACGAAAGAAGTGGACGAACACACCTCCGGCAAACACGATGTCGTATTCCTCGCTGTGTGATTGCTGCATTGTGTGATGTGTGAATGAAGGCCTAGTAGGAAATTGGCGGAGATTTGAAGTCCTACGCCTAGTCAATTTATACTGTCCATTGACGCGTGAACCGGATCTGCTTGCATTTCGAGTCGCACACTCACAGATTGACACGCGGTCAGCACAAACATTGACTCTTTGACATCCGATACGTAACGCCAGCTGATCGCGGTGCTGGGAGCCGCATTTCTTCAGCAGTGGGTCGGCCTCAGGCTAGTGCAATTAGAGGGAAGACCAATGAGAACACATCTACACAGCGTTCAGAGATGTTATGCAGCGAAGATCCGAGGGGTCAATAGCTCTTGATCGTACTATTGCATTACACACGCCCTTCAGTATCTATTCCAGGGAGTTAAGAGGATGTACTGACTTGAGATTGACGAGACAAGTGCAAGCTAGAGTTAACAACCCATTGTCCGACTAGGGACGCGGATGAAGGTGAGTGCATCTAGTAGACGATCGGTCAGGGCCCATGCGTGAATTTCCTTATCAGTAGCGTTAGATTTTTCTGATTACCGCAGCCAGGACGCCACGGCGGAGCCTCAGTGTTCTCAGGCGTAATTGAAGAAGACACCTACATTGAATTCTAGAATTTCAGGCTTCAGGGCGATACAGTCTCAGTGCATGTGTCCAATGAATCGAATGATGACTTGCATTACAAACGGCTCTCCTAGACAGTTAATCTCCTCATCCGGCACTTTGTTAGGGGCAGGAATTGTGAGAAAGAAGATCAAAAGCACTGCCATCCTTGGATGAATGAGACGTACCGATCAGATCCTTCAAGTTATCAATGCTTGAGATTCCAATGCCAGTGATGGGCGCAGTGACCCCGTCCTTCGCCATGTCCACACAAGATAGAGTTGCGCCATGCTGCGTCTTTCTCTGGGAAGAGTTCCACACGATCTATGGTCGCTTTGTTGTCTGACATCTGAAAGGGCCGTCGATTCAGTGGATGAGCCTGAGAGAAGCCCTGGGGTGGAAAAGTACAATCTTACCGGTCCGTCTTCGTTGGTAAAGATGTTCCACTTCAGAGGTGAATCGGGAGACGGCGGCCAAGGGTAATCATGATATGGAACCGACGCCAAACAGCTGCACTTCGTCACGAGCTATTGTCAGACGAACTGAGTAGGCGGAAGGCACCTTGTGTCAGAAACATTTCCCCGTCTTCCCTACGATAGATCAATTCGTCATGCTTTGGTATAGGGATGAACAATGTGAGTTTGTTGTTGACGGCATATTCTGGTCGATCCATTATGGACACATGTTGTTGGATCGTACTCCGCCCATTGCGTGAACTGAACGACTGAAATTTCTCGTTAGCAGAATCCACTGACTGGTAGAACAAGACATACATTGCCTCCAACGTGGTAAACGTATTTGCCTTCACAGCTTCATGTAGGGCGTGCATCTACGCAATACTCTCGTCCAGTTCAACATACGCGTACAAACATACGATTCAGGAAATCGGCGTCGTCTCGTTCGATCGGTGGCCCACGGAATCTGTCTTGATGAGTGTCACGACGCAATTGAACCATAATGAGTAACTTACATTGCAAAACGTCGAGATGATCGAGTTGATGTTCGAGTCATTTCCGAAGTCAAAATAGAGGATGACAGTCCTGAGCTACAGCAAAGGCGACGCCGTCCCTGTCAGTATCGCAAAGCTACGGCAGGAGATCACCGAGTCGCTCAAACAGAAGGCGAAGAAGCTCTGGCATGAGTCGTCCAGATGCGAGAAGCTCGCTCACATTGATTCCTCGCTGCCCAGCAAAACGTACCTTAAGCTTGCGTTCGCGCTGCCTCGGAAACAAGCTAGCATTCTTTTTCAGCTGCGGTCAGGCCACGTCCCACTCAACCACCATCTTTATCGCATACGACAAGTACCCAACGCGATCTGCCCCGCCTGCAGAACATATACAGAGACGGTGCATCACCTCCTGTTGATGTGTCACGCACATAGGAAGGCGCGTGCTGTCTTGAGACGCAAGCTTGGACGTGATGGTGAATCTTTGGCCTTCCTCCTCACCTCGCCAAAAGCCATGGAGCCGCTCTTCAACTTCCTGAATGCAACCGGAAGATTACGCGCGATCTACCGAGACCTCTCGATCAAGTCGGCGTGACGAACTCAAGCACATTTTTGTTTTGTTTCGGGGATCCTCATGCACCTTCCTATATCGGTCGCTTTCATGCTCGCGTCCTCACCGGCATGCTTGTATATCCTCTCTCTTTCCTTTCCTTCATCTTCTTCTTTCCTTTTTCCCCTTTCGTGCTCTCATTTACCTTATATCCGTTGCAGCTTGCAAACCTTTAATTCCACCCCGATTCCCTCGCGCTTAATTTCCGTACCACCTTCCCCCTAGTTGTTCTTTGCCCCCACGCTGCGTCATAGTCTAAAGCTTTTGTAGTTTTGTCTACCATAGGGCTAGGCCCTGCAGGACAATAAACGAGGAAACCACAAAAGGCGACGCCGACCCAGTCACAGTCGGGATGAAGCCTGAAGATACAGTCTGCAGGAGTCAAGGGATTCTGGCGTCACCTGCTGGTGAATACACCGACTCCATTGCAGCTCGACGCGGGATGGACGACTCCCACCATCCCGCATGATACTTAACGGACCAAAGTGTATCGATATGCTGACTCTGCAACTTCAGCTAGTATCACTTCGGGACAATGTGCCTACCGAGTTCAGTCATCGAGACAATCTCAGCGTCCAGGGACAGATGCCTTTCACTTTGGGCCTGGGTTTCGAGTTGTTTCTGATACAAAAGACATACTTATGATCGAACCTAAATAAGTACATCACTGGTCAGTCTAGATTTATAGTCAACAAGCAGAGAGCTCACCACCAAAGTACAGTAGTTCTGCGCATATGTATGCACTCTAGAGTGCCTAGTATTTCTCGCTCGGAGTCTGCAACACTGGCATTCACGGCCGATGAGAGATTCGGGTGCAGTCGGACATTGCTAACGAAAGCAGCCACGTGTGAAAAATGCTCCCTGGAAAAATGCCTTCAATCGTTCGTGAAGCCATACACATTCTGTATCAAAGTGTCAATATCGAGTGTTTGTTGTGGCTGAGAGAGAAGGCCGGCGGGTATGACAGTAGGTGTGACTACGGAGTCGTATTCTGTCAAAACTATACCAGGACCTTGGACTCCAGAACCTCCAGAAGCGTAGCGTGAAAAGAACGACGACGAGCTGGCCAAGGTGGCACCGCTTGGGCACCGCATGTTTCAATCTGTTCGTCCCGTTTCGCTGGCTGCCAAGGCTGTGTCTTGATAGTACCTACCACTCGGATTGGCCACACTGGTTCGCCGGACAACTTTACTACAAAAATGAAGTCAAGTTCAACGTTCAACTTTGAAACTCAGTTACTAATAGGTCACGGCACTGTCGCGGCACCCCTTACTTATCGCATCGAATACCAAATATTAAATAATTATATTATCCGTTTTGGACACTTAAGCTTCACCATCCTTACCATCATCCACTCCGAATCCACTCTTTGTTTTGTAGGAGACATCTGGCGATTGATGACCATCTCAAATCCTGACGCATGGATCGAACAACTGAAAGAATGCCAACACTTGTCAGAATCCGATATGAAGGCATTATGCGACCGGGTACGGTGCATTCTCATGGAAGAATCCAATATTCAACCGGTCTCAAGTCCAGTCACCATCTGCGGCGACATTCACGGTCAATTTTGGGATCTGTTGGAGTTGTTAAGGAAAGGAGGGAGCGTACCAGAAACGAGCTATATCTTTATGGCACGTATGTTGTCTCACAATGTGAACGGAAGGGGAAGGATTTATCCTTACCTAGGGGGACTTTGTCGATCGTGGCCACTACAGCCTTGAAACAGTCTCGTTGTTGTTTGCATTAAAAGCAAGGTACGCAACTATTTGCCATTTATGTTTACTGGAGATCTTAACCGCCTCGCACAGATATCCCGATAAAGTTACTTTACTGCGGGGGAATCATGAGAGTAGACAGATTACACAGGTATACGGATTTTATGGTACGCCTACGCTTAAATCTCCCGTTGCTTCAACACCGATATATGTCGCCACAGACGAATGCCAACAGAAATACGGTAGTGCGTTAGTCTGGAAAGCCTGCTGCAGTGTCTTCGACTATCTGAACCTGGCCGCGGTACGTCATCATCCTAGATCATCCTTCCGCATACTAATTGCGGATCCTCAGATCATCGACGGCGAAATTTTGTGCGTTCACGGCGGACTTTCACCGGATATTCGAACCTTGGACCAAATCAGGGTGTTGTCAAGAGCGCAGGAGATTCCACATGAGGGTGCTTTCTGTGGTATGTCTGCCATCAACACTATTCGTGAATGTACTCTCACCAAGTTTCACAAACGTAGACCTCATGTGGTCAGACCCCGACGATGTCGACAATTGGGCTGTGAGTCCACGTGGAGCTGGTTGGCTATTCGGCGGCAGCGTTACTCGGGAGGTGTGTATGCTCAATTTTACATGTGGCCATGCCTCTCATACCCATCAACCCCAGTTCAATCATGTCAATTCATTATCCCTCATTGCCCGAGCCCATCAACTTGTCCAGGAAGGGTACAAGTACATGTTCGACGACTCCTTGGTGACGGTATGGTCGGCGCCCAACTACTGCTATCGATGTGGAAACTTGGCGAGTATATTGACTGTGAAGGATAACGGCGAACGAGAATTCAAGGTGTATGAGGCGGCAGAAGAGAATGAGCGGGACAAGAACGCCGGGAAGGGAAGGAAGTTTGTGAGTATTTTTTCTTTCTACTGCGTCCCCGTGCGCTGACTTTCGGTCATTGGCAGGGCGCAATGCCGTACTTTGTATAATTGCTGTATTGTGAGGCTTTGTACCTATTATTATCTTGTTGTTCGACCCTTTCAACAACGGCGGTTTGTGTCTACAAAGACGCTTACTAAGCGAGAGGCGTTGCGACGTTACCCTTTTGTTTCGCTGCCAAAGGCAGTGTCGTGCTTTTTGTGTGTATGTCCCTTGTCACCTTACGACGAAAGGCATTTGGCTTGCGCACGAGATATAAGCCTGTACAGCGAGGCCGTACCCTCGGTCATCTAATCTCTTTCCTCCTGCTCTTCGTAGACGACGCACTCATACGTTGATGTAAGTGTTGTCCGTCCCATCATCTGGATCTCACTTTTCAATGATGTTTCGCAGTGAGCTTTCGACGTCATCGTTGCTGTATGCCACATTTCTTCCTGCTGCGCAGTGCCAGTTGCTTACCCTGCTACTTAGATGGAATGGATCAAGTCATGGGTATTCAGTTCGGCGCCGGTCGTCGCAACAGAACGTACACATCCCTACTTATATCCGTCTGTTGTTGAGACACGGGAGCACAGGCGTGAACCTCTCCTCGCTGTCAACACCAATGTCTCTCGGCGGCAAGAGATGCGTCCTAAGGCCACATCCACAACCAGCCGCGGCACCAGCTCTTCGGATAACGGACCTTCCATTTCAGGACCTTCAACTACTCGCCCTATGAAAACTGACATGACTCTGCGTACTCCGAAGCCCGAACCAGTGGAGGTCAAGATCAGACCAACGGTCCCCCTCCCCTCGGCATCTACGACGCCACTCCGTGAAGCTCAACGCAAGGAACCAGGACGGCACGTTGCCTCGTCTCCGTCAATTTTCAAAAAGTCAACGCCTAAGAAAGAGATCTCCGAGCATACTATCCCTCTGCGTACTGCTAAGTCAGAACCTGCCGAGGCCAGATTCGATCCAACAGCCTCCGCAGCTACGCCCGTGACGCCAGTTCGTAGGACCCCACGGAGGGCGTCGGCACGGGACACCTCCACTCCTCCTCCTGCCAATCCAACTTCCAGAAAGCGAACACCTAAGAAAGAGATCTCGTCGCCTCGAGACTTATCTTCCGCGGGTCCCTCGTCGGAACCGCTTTTGACTTCTGTGTCGGATGGAGGCCACTTATGCATGTCTGATCTCTACCCTGCACTCCCAAAGATCGAATCATTAGCATCACCGCAGTACAAGCTCAAGGACTATCAAGATGAGGATCTAGAGAAACTGGTCAGGTTTGAACAACGGGCTGGGACACTCGATGGGCAAAAAACAGATTGGCAGTCATTATGCAAGGGCTTTATCATCGCCTATGTCATGGGGTCCGTTTCTCTACGCCTGTTTGAGCTGGTACATCTGACTTATCCTTCTTCTTGTCCAACAGACTCGGCAAAACTGTGCTTATGATTGCACTTCTATGTGAGACGCGCCGGTTTCATATTGGTGGTACCACGATGTGAGTCCAAGTTTTTCGTGGGACTGCGAGAACATACTGACTCCTTATCTCCAGCGTAGTTTGCCCAGGTGCTGGTATCATGATGCAATGGCGGGACGAGATTCAGAAATTCGCACCCCATTTGAAGGCTTTCATATATCACAGCACTAACAAGTCGCAGTTCCCATCCTACGCGAAGAAGCTATCCGACATTCATGTTGAGTTTCTCAAAGAGCATGATGTAGTGGTGCGTCGAGCAACCTTGCGAGTTTCTTGCATCTGATATTGAACTGTCGCTCCTGTGTAGATTGTGTCCTACGATCAATTGCAGCGTCAATTCAACGCCAAATCAGAGTATGAAGCCGAAGATAGCGACAAGCCGTTGAAGCCTTCTACATGGCCTCTGCTTGAGATTTCATGGCTCCGGAGTATCCTTGATGAAGCCCACACCATTCGCAATCCTGACAGCAAAAGCTCAGCGGGATGCTTGGGGCTCAAGACACGCTATGCATACGGCCTTACCGCGACACCTATCCAGGTGCGTTTCCGTTTCATAGACGTCTGCTCTCCACTGTCTCATGGTGCATGCAGAACTATATTTCAGATTTGTTTCCCCTCTTCCAGATGATAAACGTCACATACGCAGATCTCAACGTCAGGGGAAGCTTTGACTCGAAAGTCACCAGGCCAATGAAGGACACACCTAAGATTGTGCCTGCTGTATTGCAGGTGCGTATGTATATTGCGTTTCACAGCATGGCACTGAAACATGCATACGACAGATGGCTCTGGATACGTGCCAGATCTACCGAGGCGAGTTCAACAGCGATAAGACACCTTTGATCGAGCTACCTCCAAAGATTGTTCACACACATGCTATCGATCTTAGCCGTGACGAACGAGCCCTCCTGACGCATGTTAAAAAATTGAATATTTCTCCTTACGCAAACATTACCCGTCAGCGCCAAGGTGAACATTTTCGCCAGTTGCAGGTGCTATGGTGTTAATGCACATTATCAGCCGTGATTGATCCCTTTCTGTTGACGTGTGCCCTCAAAAATGAAAAGGGGTTGAACGACAAGGATTCAGGCAAAGACGGGTTCCTACAAGATGACGAGACTCCTGTTGCGGATAAGTGAGGCTACTATCTTCACCTCTCCTGACATAGGCTCATAATATTATACAGGAGCGACGAAAAACCTGACCTTGAAAGCTCACCGAGTGTCGATATGAAGAAGTTCCCGGAGTCTATCCGTCATCTTGAGCATCTTTTCGATCGCTCGTACGTATCAACGAAACTCAAGAAAGCTATCTCCATATTAAACGCCATCATGGTGAATCGTTTTGGAGATAAGACTATTGTCTTGGTATGTATTACGCACTTATGTTTGTCTTGCTTTCCCTGTTTATCACTACATTGGCAGTCGCGGTTTGTGCATCCTTTGGATGTGATTGCAAACGGTTTGGAGGAGAAAGGCGTTGGATATAGATTCTGTGTGTACTCTACTATCGTGATCATATGGCGACGCTTGACTGACATAACTATACAGATCGTGGGGATATGTCAGCTGGACAACGTACAGCAGCGCTGGCTGATCTCAGGGACAAGTCAAATTGCGACGTATGCCTAATGACCATGCAGACCGGAAGCCTCGGTAAGCTTTTTGATACACATGCAGTTCGGATTGCTATAAAATTCTGTAGGACTCAACATCACACAATGCAACAACGTGATTATACTTGACCCATGGTGGAATCCCTTTGTTGAGGTGCGCACCGGATGAAACGTCACCCTACCAATTACCCTACTGACAAGTTTCCAGGAACAAGCTATAGGACGTGTTCGTCGTATCGGACAGACAAAGGAATGCCACGTATACAAGATCCTCGCATCCGACACTATTGATGACACGATCGTCGAGGTCAGCCGATATTGTTGTTCTTCATGCATACAATCTCTTCACCTGATATGTACGTGGACTCTTCAGACACAAGATTGCAAATACGCCTTGGCAAGAACACTGAAGATCTGGGAGGATGTGCCTAATTCATAGTCAATGAAGAGACGTTTGACCACCGTATGATCCATCTGCATCGGATTCCTTTGTATTTCTCCGGTTTCTGTCTCCTTCCTCTCAGTACTTATTATCATCTTAGCCTTCGAGTCGTAAGTTCTTTATGGCGATTAGATAAGACAGAGGACTTATTGTATTTTAGATTAGATTAGATTTACCGAAATAATTTTGATGATATTTAATGAGCGCGTTCGCCGCGTCGCGTCGCGTCGACGTCGACTCGACGATCTTGTAAATTCGGAGCACTTGTGCTCTACCTGACTCATACCAGCTCAATACGGACAAGTGACTGAAGCTAGTTCATGTACTCTCAATCCAGGTATCCACCTCATCGAGTCACCAACCTTTCCTGGATTCTGTGTGCCACTCCTGGATCAAGATTCCGACACGACGCGCCACTCGACTCTTCACTCTTCCTTCAGGACAGCATTGACGACATTTCATGAACAGCGATGTCCTCCTTGAAACATGACGCGTTGGACAGCGAACCAAAGCTACCGAACGACCAATCATGGATTGCCATTCAACCCCTCTCTCAACAAGCTGGGAGTTACCCTCCGCTAGGTGCGTGTCTTGGGTTGTCGCGTGGTCGTATGCCACTCAGCGAATATCCCTCATACATATATCATTTCTAGAAGAATTATTACGACCTCCTTCATTTCAATCCTCGCGATTCGACATAGTACTCAGGCGACAGCATCAACGACCCAAGGATGGTGGTGGTCTCAAGAACCCAGCGGTTCCGTCGCGTTTCTTGAACCTGTCCAACGCGTTTGAGTTCTCCGGATGGGGCGTATTGTCTCATATTGATCTAAACGCGGAGGATACCAAGAAAGGCGAAGACGATATCCAAGTCGCTCGCAGAGACAAGAGTTTAGGACAATTCACCGCCGCTGCCCTGGCTGGAAACGCGGTACTTGGCAGCGTGTTCTACGCATTACCAGCCGTCGTTGTTGTTGCAAATGTTTAGTGAGTGTTTGATCCATCGGATCCAGTTTTTCTTCTCTGATGCTGCCTCAGCTCTCCGATTTCTTTGTTCATCGCCACTATGATCATGTTTCTGTGGCGTCCTATCATGGAGGAGCTAGCGTCCGCTTTGCCCTTCGGAGGTGCACCGTATACATACTTGTAAGTGATTGACACGTTTCCGTTACGGCAGCCACTAAACTCCGGATAGATTGAACGTGTCATCAAAGTGGATAGCGTTAGTGGGAGCGGCGGTCTTGCTTCTCGACTTCGCATCCACGGCCGTCGTCTCTGCAGCCACTGCCGCAACATATTTGGGTGGAGAAGTGCACCTATCATTTCCTGTCTACGTGGTAACTTTGCTGGTCCTCATCGTCTTTGCTTGCATATGCCTCAGCGGCCTGCGAGAGAGTGCGCGGCTTGCTCTCATGCTTTTGACTTTGCATGTGAGTGCGGTGTTATTCCTCCCCGACGTATGCTGACTATCTTCTAGATCATCACCATGACAGCAATCTTCATTGTGTCGATCGTCGCTTGGGCTAGGGCCGGCAACTCACAACTCAAAGATAACTGGACGACAGGACGAAGTATGTCGTCTTCGCAGAGCGTTGCACGTCAGATCTTCAACGGATTCTGTGTCGGGGTTCTAGGTCTTACCGGGTTTGAATGTACGTTTCACTGTCGGGTTGCCGTCTGTTTTGCTCATCCTTTCGCCTAGGCCTGCCATCCTACGTGTCCAACTTCAAACCGGGTATCTTTCCGCTTGTCCTGCGGAACTTGCACTACCCAGCTATCTTTATGAACGTCCTTTCCATGTTGTTCTTGCTAGCGCTGGTACCTTTTGAGACTATATTGCAAGGTAACAATGTGCTCAGTGTGCTCGCAGAGGTGGTACGTGGCTTGAGCGCTGAGCTCTGGCGTATTTGTACTAAAGAGGGTTCTAGGCGGCAGGCAAGTGGATGAGGATATGGCTCGTGGTCGATGCCGTAGTTGTGTTGTGTGGTGGTGTGTTGACTGGTGCGTACTGCTTACTCGGTTCATGATGCACCTTGTTGAAACGTCCGACTCGTAGGCGTGTTGGGAGTATGCGAGCTGGCCGAGAGGCTGGCACGCGACAGGTTGCTTCCCCAAGCTTTCCTTCGAAGACTCGGGACTGGTGCACCTATCGTGTCCATCATGAGCTTCCTAGTCTTTAACATCATTATATACGCCTCATCGGGTTTCAATCTGGTCATCATCTCCAAAATGTGAGTCTACTACTGCTAAGCATCCCATTCGGAAAATCAACGGAATGAATAGGTTCTCGTTCGTGTGGCTCATTGTCATGACGTTGTTTCCACTGTCGGTCCTGCTGCTGAAGTTCAACCGAGGCCGACTGCCTCGCGACAGGCGCGTTCCGATATCTGTCGTCTTCCTTACATTCGGCGTGGTATTTACCGCGATCGGAGGGAACATTGCCATAGATCCTACCATAGTCGGGTACGTGCATTCCACTTGTTCCGGGCTCAAGTAATATGCTGATGCGTCTGTAGCTACGCTGCAGCGTATTTTTTGGCCATCGTTGCCATTTTCTACGCCACGATGAGAAAAGTCAGTATTGTGCGCTCGATGTTCTGGTTGTATGACCAGAGTCCTATGCTGCACATCGCGCCAGGCACGAAGAGCTGGGGCGACATGATGACTGCCGCCGTGAAGCAGATGCGCCGACAGTCCGTGTGCTTATTGATCAACACGGATGAGGTGAGCATCCTGATCCGTGTTCGCGTGTTCCAGCCCAGGTCTCTGATCAACGATCTGCAGATCAACCGCCTGTTTCACAAGGTGCTGTATGTTAAGCAGAACGAAGAAACTTCCTGCATCAAGCTCGTGCACTTCTACGAAGTGGATGAGGGAATACCCTCGGAGATGGAAGCAAACTGGAGAAGTTCGTTGTCCGCCTTCCTCATAATAAATCCTTCTGTTGACTCTGATTACTCTGTTCAGTTCTTGACGAAGCTTTTCCAGAGATCACTGTCGACCTTGTGTGTGCTGCTTGCGTGTCTATTCCTTTCACAGTACTGATCAATTGGGTATTGTTTATCCACCACAGGTCTTAGTCCGCGGCGAATTTACGCCCGCTCGGGTCGCTGCACTTTCGCACCGGTTACAAATCCCCACGACCCTCATGTTCTTGTCATGCCCCGGTCCCGATTTCCCATACGCCGCCACGGATTTCGGTGCACGCATCATCAGTCTGTGATTAAGTCACGTCAAGATATCCCATACATTCCTCTACGCCAATACTGCACTAAGTTATCCACAGAACTTGTTACCCCTTCAACGCTTATTTCTCCACGTCGCATGACTTTTCACTACGTCTCGCTAATCCTGCTCTATCGCTCTTGGTCCTGTTATGCTCATTTGGGATTCCGCTACCCGCTCGACGCTCGACGTACATCTTCAGAGCTTAAGGCATTCTAGGCCTACCTACGTCACTCTTCCAATCACAGATACTCTTGATATCCGTATTCCCCGGATTGCTCTCTCATCGGCGTGCATGTGATGTCATTGAGCGTCGGCTGTCGAAAGTTTCTCGTGATCGGACTGCTCGTTTGTTGTGATTAAACATCTGGATTCCAGGCACTGTTCTAACTAATTGACGATGACAGGGGTCAACGAATTTCGGGCAGGAGTGGATCCATGTTTGTGAAGAAAATATATGAAAACAGTACTGCTGGTGCACTTTGCTTTTATGCATTGTTGCGCATAGCCTATTCTACGTTATGTCACTGGTAATTGAAGAATCTCATAATGTTACTGCGATAGTTAAGAACCCAGGTATAAGAAGGGTATAAAGAGATGCGAATGCTCGAGAGATATCCTATGATACAGCTGTTTTTTGAGTGAAGAAGCATTACCTGGAAAACGTAACTTATTTAGACTTTAGCCCATAAGTGAGGTGAGTGGATTGTCCTCGCCCAAGCAAACAAGAAGCTCCCCGTGAGGACCAACACGCCGGTAAATATGATGAGGGAATTGAAGTTATGCTGATTCACCACTTCTATAAACGCCCCGGCCGTGGGTGTGCCGACGAGATTGGCCACAGCAACGACTAAATAGATCGAACCTGCGGCAAGTAACGTCAGCATTTGAAATGATATGTTTGAGAAGGACTTGTGTCTCACCTAATCGCGCGCCAAAACGTTCAACTGGACTGATTGTGGCGATGTATGACGGTAACAATGACACGAATGCCCCTGGTAAGAACAATCGTGAGCGCACAAGTAGACGACCGTGTGGAATGTAGCATACCAGAAAAGAGACCGTACAATGCTGCGAACAAAGTGATGGCAACTGCACCGCGAGACAACAACCAGAGAATGAGTACCAAAAGCCCGGATATGACCATAGCCGGGGTAAGAACATTCAAACTAAGTGACGGCGGACCGACAAGGTCAATGTGAATGTTTATCTGGAAGAATAAAGCTCGACACTCACGGTCCTAGTCTGTCTGCGAAAAGGCCCGGGAGGATTCGAGCGGGGATTCCCAGCGCATTGATAATAGGGAGGAGGTATTCCGCTAGGTGGGGCGATACTCCTTCGAAGAGTGCGTATTGTTGGATGTAGAAGTATGGAATGAATAAGGCGTAAAATGCCCTGAAAAACATATGGGGCGCCCCGTTAAGCAAGAAGAACAGAAGACGAGAATTGTGCTCACATAAAGGCTCCTACCGCAGAGAGGGCGTATCTCCAGTCTTTGAACCCCGTGAAATCCATAGCGTCTCTGAATGTGACGTGTCTGCTGAGGGGCAGCCGAGTACGCATTGTGAGACACGATACGCAGAGACACGCGAGGGTGACGAATCCAGCTATTCGCACAGCCCATGGGAATCCAATTTTAGGTATGAGTTGTTGGAGCATGACAGGGTAGATCACGCCGCCGAATGCACTTCCTGAGGCTACGATACCGATGGCATATGCTCTTCTCCGTCGGAACCAGTGTCCAACCACAGCCAGAGCCGGCGTGAATCTGAAAATGGGAGCGTTAGACACGATAAATACGAGAATTTGAACGAGGGACAAACACTAGAGCGTTGCCGATCCCGAAAAAGATGCCCTGGCAGAGGAAGAACTGGTACGGATGGTGGGCTTGGCAGAGTGACAAAAGCATCATCGACAGTACAGTGATAAACGAGCCCAGAGGTAGAAGGACCTATTTTGCGGTTGTGAGAGGCCTTGTACTTCGAATGATCGTTCGCAATACGAAGACGTACCGTGGAGCCGTATGCATCATAAATCCGCCCTATCAAAGGTGACATGCCATACAGCAACGCCAATTGCAGGGACCCGATAAGTGATATGACTGAGGAGGGTGACTCAGGAAGCAGCGTTGTCGTGTAGTGCTCCTGGAAGACTCCCTTAAAGAATGAAGGGATTATGAGTATGGCATGGTGCCAGCATACTTTTCGGTGTGGCTCACATAGGAGTTGACAACACCGAAGGTGGAGAAAAGGTTGAGGAAGGAGCCCAGAATGACTAGCCATGCTTGAAGACCACCGTCTGGTGGTTCGTCGACCGTGACTAAGGCGACTTCAACGGCCAAGACTTGAGACTTCGGAGGCATCCCGTATAGCACGGCCTCTGACTCCGTTGGATAACCGTCAGCGGTCTTGCTGCCGATAAACATATCCGGGTCTGGATGCTCCGAGTTCAGCATAGCTATGCGGACAGGTTATTGAGAGCGGACGCAGACTCGTAGTGGAGCACAAGCGGGAACATGGTAGGTACTTATAGGAAGCTGACGAGGTCAAGGCTCGGGCGGTGGCCAATTTCCTGAGATTCATCGGCCGGTCGTGGTTGATCCTATTCGAATTCCACAGATGACTGTCCGATCTGAAAAATATTAAAGCCTGCTATTTAGCGTTGGTGGCCGTAGCAAAGTTCCGTACCATTTCCGACAGGTAGCATACATAGGGTAATACCCTGCGCTAACTGCGGGCAACTCAGTCACACCGTACTGTGTGCGACTAATTGGACCGAGTGTACATTCATAGAAACTGGGAAGTCCTGCTCCTATGTATGTGTTCTTGGTCTTGACTCTTGGGATGCGTCTCGCCCAATGATGATGCCATGCGCGAGCCTCGAGCCAGGAACCCATCTGAAAATCTGCAAAAGGAAAAATCTCGACATAATCACTGGGCTATAGATGCGAACGTTCGCACCATGTTGGCTTGACTTTAGACTGCCTTAGCAGACTTCCGACAGAGCTTTCTTCAATGCACGAGTAGTACGTATAGTAATGATCGTTCGCCGAGTCATCCAGTTATAAGTAGCAATTAATTTAATTTAATTGATATTGTTTGTTTATTGAATTCATGTTACTTATCGTCGGCACTCTCCGTTGAACTTGACAGTTGTCCTGTCTCTTGAACATGTTCGCGAATCGTTACTGGCTGTCTCTAATAATCTCAACTCAGTGTGCTGAACTTCGACATTGTACTTCGACCTCGTATTGTCATTGACTCTGCGAGTCTACGCTCCCGGAAACACTTCAGCTTCAAGCAATCTTGTTTTGGACTTGTGGTACTTCCGGGCGAATGAGATCTTGTAGGTCAGTGTTCACCGCCTCTTGTATGCAATGCGATGTGGCGTAACGTTGTAACCGCACGCAGTGCTACAGCAGCGTGCATACCTATTCACTCGAAAACGCGACCACGTACACGCCGCTCCTGGCAGGAGGTCGGAGGTCATAACCGTTATTCGGTATGCCCATTCCGCGTTCCACCACCATCATCCGACTGGTATGAACTCACTGGTGGACGTAGGTCGGATCGTCGCGCTTGTACAGTCTATTCCTGAAGAATCCCTGCCCAGTGTCTAGCCTCTTCTAGCGCTGATCCACGCAGAGCCTGTAAGTTCCCACATGGCAATATTGCCATGACGCGGCCGCACAAGTGCTGGCGGGTGGTTGCCCCGATCCGCTGCGGCACCGGCGGTATCATACCACGCAGTTTCCTTTCATTGACTCCTGTTCTCACTTAGGCAGACCTTGAACGTCCTGGTCAACACAAACTCTGCGAAAACGTCATTGGGAATCTAGTTTGCACGTCGCACATGTCCAAGTTCGACAATCACGAGATTCACCTCGTCGCAAGGATGGCAGTGGACATCTTTGCCTCCCATGGACTTTCTTCTTGTCTGTTTGGCAGCACGGCTTGCGGGCTGTACGGCTGCTCTCGAACACCAAATGTGCGTCTCACCCTCCGAAGGATTCTTTCCGTAACTAAGCGCATCTCGTAGGACGTTGATATCACCGTTATGACGGAATCTCATGCACAGGAGGAGTTGAAGCAGATGCTAGTACAACATCCGAAGTCCGGCTTCTACGTGCGCCCATCACGTAGAATCGGTGCTACGTATCTGATCGTATACTACAACCTGGGAGAAGAACGATTCTGCAAGCTCGATGTCCTCATCCCTGGTATACTCAACATTCCGAACGTCGCTCCAGAGCGGATCTTGCACATCGATGGGCTTCCGGTGCTTCCGTTCATGCTTCTCCTCCTTCTCAAATTGCAAGGATGGTCTGATCATCGCGCCTCAGGTAGATCAGACATGTGGGAGAAGCAGTACGTCGATGTGCGCGATATCAATCAGATGCTGGGTATCGCAGCGACTAGAGGTGAAGATGTGAACAGAGAGACTTGGCTTCCGAAGGACTTCCTGGATGTGGCTCAGGCAAGGGTTATCCGCTTTATACAACACTTCCGTCAGCCCGCTAGATGGGAGCGCATTGGATTCGCGGTGACATCAGCGGAAGACACAAGTTAGAGCACGTCATCATGTATTTCTCCGTACGTACTCGGGTATTTCGCTTGACACTCGCCACCTTGTATTCATGCTTACACTGATACGTCTGTCCTTCAACAGCATGTACACCCGAATTTCATCTATTATGACTTGCTCAAACAATCTCACGCACTCTATGGGTATAAGTACGTTGCCACGCAAGCCATTCGTTGGTACCTCTTCCTCTCTCTACAGACCTGGGAAGCCAAGGTCTTTCACGTGATGGAACTCGCCGCTCTCGAAACTCTTGTTTGCGAGGAGACCAACCGCCAACGCCAACGCGCCATCCTTCTCGTCCGCGCTCTGCTTCGACGCGTCGCCGGTATCAACCTGCTCACCGGGAAGAGGGCCGAAGAGGACGCTGAGCATGCGACGGTCACCTCCTCCGTGAGCCTCATGCTCCATCACCACAGGAATGAACTCGGGTTTCTGCCAGAGACGATGGACCTTGATAGTTGCGCCTCCGGGATTAGGCATGGGTGCGCGACCGTGAATTTGTCCACCGGAGATCTGAGGGTCGTCGATCTCACGGAACTGGGACTCGACGACCTCCAACTCGAGACGACCAAGAGAACCGTTGAACATCACGTGATAACCCTGTCAAGAACAAAGTGAGCATGTCATGACGCTGAATTTGAATAGCAACTGACCTCCCATGGAGAGTAAGCGGTCTGATATCAAGAAGACGTCATATCAGTTGAAATTCCAACCATACAGTCGTGTGCGTCACTTACCAAATGGTACGACATGGTAGCGCCGTTGTTATAACGGACAAGAAGAGACATGTCGTCTTCAATATCGATACCTGGTGCAAACACCTAGCGCACAAGGTGAGCGTATGTTGTTACTTAAAGAGGCGAGCCGCTTACGTTCTGATCTCTGTGGTAGCCATCTTCCTTCTCTGCATCAGCGTAGATGGCCTTCAAAGTCTCATCGCCCTCAAGATCAAGAGCGAAGGGGTCACCCTTAGCCTGAGAAGCATCTCGCGCACGCACATAGTCCTTCGCCCAGCCATGGCGTTTGCCGTTCTCGTCGCCGTAGAACGCGAGCTTGCCCATCCCGGCAACCGTTTCCGGTTGGGCATCGAGCCACCAGTTCACGAGATCGAAGTGGTGACCAGATTTGTGAACCATGAGACCACCAGAGTTGGCCTTCTGACGGTGCCAGCGTCTGAAGTAGTCTGAAAGTGGACTTAAGTGAGAAAAATGTTACATCACACCAAGAAGCTCACGTACCAGCACCGTGCACAGTGTCGAGCATCCATTCGAAGTGGACAGAGAGGACTAGAACAAATATGTATGTAAGAGCATGTCCCAGTCGCGATAATGAATGCTTACTTTTGCCGATCTTGCCTTCAGCCAAAGCACGCTTTACGGCTTCATGGACAGGGTTATAACTGAAATTTAAGCGTAAGCTATGAGTGGGCAGAAGAAGTTCCTAGAAAGCTCACCGGTAGTTGAAGGTAACAGTAACGTGTTGTCCGGTACGCTCCACTGCTTCAAGGATGCGACGGCACTTGTCAACATCGGTGGTCATGGGCTTCTCAGTAAGAACGCGCACTATTCAATCATTATGTCCACATCTAATCATTATTGGATCAAGACAGAGAACTCACCTCCCGCCTCTAATGCAGGAATAATATACTGATCATGGGTGGCGTCGATGGTTGTGACCACGATGGTCTCGACTTTCTCCTTCTCGAGCATCTCCTTGAAGCCATCGGGCTTGTAGACTGGGACGGTTGGCGCGCCCAACTCTTGGAGGAGGGACTTGTAGTAGGCGGCGCGAACCGCGTTCGGCTCACAGATAGCGACGATGCTGCTCTCGGGGCGTTCGACGATCCCGCGCACGTACATCGCCGCACGACTTCCAGTGCCAATGACGGCGACGCGTCCACCAAGATGTTTTCTGGGTTGGGACATGGTTGTAATGATGAGGGTGCAAAAGTCTGTGGTGGTCGCTATTCGTTCATGCTCTGTACAGTTATAAGGACGGGTAGTGCTCCGTGGCGGACCGGGGTCGGTCCGCCCGTCCCTGGCTCGAGGTGCGATTTCATTGATGCTCCGCAGTTCCATACTCCGACCCTGCGTTGTACGTACACTTAGTCTGAGATTGTCTCTATGTCCTTGCAGAATTGCGTCGCTCACATGTCCATTTACCTCCAGGATCAACGAGTAAAAGATTACGCACAACACTAGTTCTCCATTCATTTGGGGTAGTGCGCCGTGTCCGTCGTTCGGGTCGTCCCTTGGACATTTGCTTAGACGGCTGAGCACGGTTGATATACCGAGGGAATTGCCCGTGATCTTGTAGAGACGTGGTGTTTACCCCAGGTTACCCCGGACCGCTACCCCAGGAACACTTGTGACTTTAGACTCTCAGGTGGTCCGGGGAACTTAAAGGTAGAAATGATCTTCCAACGGTACTTACTCCCTCGACTTCGCTTGACGATGCAGAGCATCTCGGGGCGTATAAAGTGGCGGGGGTCACCGATGGGGAACCCCAAGTCGAGTCTTTCGTACTTTTGCTCGAACTTCCCATCATGACCGCCCCACGTCCCGTCTCTGTGTCTTCTGACGTTGACAGCCTGAGGAAGGTTGATGTTGAGCACGCCGAGGATGTGCCTTCTGTCAACGCTCAACCTACTGCTGGTCCTTCTTCATCCGGAAAAGTGAAGGATATAGCGTTGGACATTATTGGAGACGACGCGACTCCCATTCACATCACTCCCGAGCAGGATCGCGCCGTTCTGCGCAAAATCGATTTATGGTTGATGCCCGTCATCGTTATGGTTTATTTCCTCCAGCAACTGGACAAGTAAGCCTATTTTTGCCTCACACGATATCTTACGTTGACTTTGAATCCCAGGTCGTCTTTGTCGTATGCATCCGTTTTCAACATCTCCGCAGAAACCCGTAAGTGCCAACCAATTGACTTCCTACAAATTTCTAGCGCTGAAGTGAGCTGTTTTAGACCTTGTTGGTACCCAGTACAGCTGGCTCGGCAGTATCGTCTACGTGGCCCAGCTAGTCTGGCAGCCTGTCTCGTCGTACCTTCTCGTCCGTCTTCCTGTCGCTAAGTGGCGTAAGTATAAGTACTGTGTAATTTTTCGACCGCACTGGCTAATTCCTAATGCCAACAGTTTTCTTCAATGTCTTCCTATGGGGTGTTGTTGTCGCTTGCATGTCCGCGGCGACAGATTTCAAAGGTCTGATTACCGCACGTTTCTTCCTCGGTATCTTCGAAGCTACCGTCGGTAAGTCTATTCGTGCCAATCGTTACTTTATCATATGACTGATGAAGTCATGTAGCTCCTTGCTTCATTACCATCACTCAGATGTGGTGGCGGCGCCGTGAGCAGACGTTGCGTCTTGCCATCTGGTTCGCCGCCAACGGTGCCACCGGTATCGTGAGTAACAGCCGAATCCTTTCAGTGTGCATCTCGCTGACAGGCCATTGATCAGGTTGGTTCTCTCTTGTCCTGGGGCCTCGGTCACATTGATGGAAAGCTTATGCCTTACCAAACCATTTTCCTGTTCATTGGTCTTCTGACCATCGTGTGCAGTCCTCTCATCTGGTACGAAACTTCAGAGACAGAACTGGTTGATTGGCTAATTTGATTTCACCTCGCTAGGTTCATCCTCCCGGATTCACCTGCTACCGCCAAGTTCTTGAGTCACGATGAGAAGGTCGTTGCTGTAGAGCGTCTTCGTGCGAACAACATGGTGAGTACACTGCTCCTCGTCTATGATCCTTGACGTCTTACATGTGATCTAGGGTACCGAGACGAAAGCTTGGAAGTGGGACCAGGTGTGGGAGCTGTGTTTCGACATCAAGACGTATTTGTGGTTTGCGATGCTTTTCCTCTGCGCGTACGTGTCGTACTGCTATCCTGATCCTACCGTTCCCGTAGCTGACTGGCTGGGATTCTCCAGTCTTCCTAGCGGTGGTATCTCTGTCTTCGGTCCTCTGATCATCAAGGGCTTTGGTTTTAACCAGGTATGCTTTGGCCCTGTAACTGACATCTGTATCACAATTGCTGACTGTCCATTTTTTCGATAGTTCCAAACGTTGCTATTCAACATTCCATTTTCCGCGCTCCAGGTTATCACCGTGGTTCTCTCCGCGTGGCTGTCCACAAAGCTTAAACTGAAATGGCCCGTCATCTTTGGTCTATGCTTGCCTCCCATCGCTGGTGCTTCTGGACTTTACGTTCTTGGCCGCGGTCTGCAGTACAGGAACAGGCTCCTTGGGTGTTACTATGTGGTGCGTGCTGCTGATGTGCCTACCTGTCCTTCATGATCACTTATGTCCCTAATAGCTATCACTGTTCATCGGGATACAGCCTATGCTGTACTCATGGGGTAGTCAAAATACTGCCGGTCACACCAAGAAGATCTGCACCAATGGTGTCATGTTCGTCGCGCAGTGTGTCGGTAATGTATGTGATGATATTTCTCCTGCGTCTGCCATTACTGACGTCGATAATAAGATCGTTGGACCTCTCCTCTTCAAAACCGCCGATGCTCCTTTCTATCGTCCCGGTTTGGTCGCTGAGTAGGTTCTTTTCATTATGATGGAGTGAATCATATACTGACTTTGTATCCTTTGTATCAGCCTTTCCTGCTGGGTGGCTTTGGCCGTCGTCGTCCTGTGAGTACACACGGCAGCGCTTCAATGTCTCCACTCACTGACCTATCGTTCTATAGGTTCACCGCAGCGTATCTCGCGTTCCTCAACAGACGTCATTCCAAGGAGCGTGTTCGCCTTGGGAAGTCCGCAGACATCGTCGACACCTCCCTCGAGGACAGCAAGACAGCTGCCAGGATGCAGATCGAGAACGAGGAGAAAGAGAGGAAAGACGGTGCTGATCCCGCTGTCCTCAACAGCCGTGCATTCGACGACTTGACTGATGTCACGAACGAGGATTTCATTTACGTCCTGTGAAAAGGATATTTGTCTATACCGTATACTGCGTCATGACATATACCTTCATGATGGATATCGTGGTTACCGCCACTTGTACCATATATACCTGTAAAGTACATTATGCCATCCATGATTGTGGAATTTATACTACTAGTGAGTCTGTCAATTCTCGGCACAGCATGCGCATGTATGATGTCAGTACTTACTCAGTCCGTCCCCGTTNATCTTAATNTCATCATCCATTTAAAAGAAACCCTGCACAGTCGCGCTTCCGTTATGCGTATGTAATTTATCACGCAGCATTGCCCTACATCGGTATACATGCTGGACATGGATCCTTGGGGCAGGCCAGGCTCCTAACCACCCTACCTTGCGTCTTCGTTCAAAAAATAAGGCCACGAAACATGAGGTATCTNAACCACGAAGTCATCAGCCACATATCACATGATTTTANAACACTCCGAATCAATTTNAGCACAAAATATTCGACATCCGATCAGCCCCGAAACATGTTTAATCTCAGCAACCTTATTTTTTGAAGAGGTAGGGTGGTTAGGAGCCTGNGGGCAGGCGTGGATTCCGATCGGATCGGGAAGCGGTTGCCTTTTTGATCAATCACCACTTTCAGTCAATCTAGATCCGTCGGAACACCTTGAACTGGCTCAGGCTGCTGTTCCTCCTCCTCCACTTGTACACATCTATTTCTTCTGTATNTACTCGACTTTCCAACTTCCAAATGAAGAAATCTCGGTAAATACTATCTGGCAGTTTCTCCAGATGACGAAGGCCCAGAAGCAGAAGATACCATCCGCGGTGCCANTGGACGCGATGAAAGATGACGGCAGTGGATCAGAACCGTTACTTTCAGACAGCTAGGAAACCCGAAACATCGAAACGCTCACGATCTCGGGCTGTAATCGACGACCAATACATCATGANNGAACGAAAACATTATGAACAGTTAGATGCAAGGCAACTCGAATAACCCTATCATCGNCAATAGCGGCCTCGNAGATTTNTCGAGGACGTGTNGGGGGGTTGAATTTCCTAGATTACTTTTCCTCGTGACGTCCAGCATGANGCCCGAGGGTATGGTTTCCTAAAAAANATAGAAATACTGCCATGGAGTTCCACCCACAACTCACNACGTCAGGTCTACCCCCCTGCGAGTCTTCACGTCCAGGAGACTAGGAGTTCTCCTATAGTTAACTCAGTCATTCNGCATGGCCCCCTCCGAGTCNCCCTCCTCCTCCTTCCACCGTGCCTCTCTACCTGCCTTGAAAACGCGTCCGTTTGCAACCTCCACACTGCTTCTGTCGAACTATGACCGTGCTATCCTGTCCTACCAACGGGCTGAAGCCGCATCTCTTCCTTATAGTACGCTCAATTGACTGCATAGATGCACGGAGAACTTATGTCTTNACAGAAATGACCATGGAAGACCTGCTCGGACTGTCCGACAAGTTTTGGGACTTCCACAGGGATCCCATCACTTCGGTCGACAGTGGCGCATGCGCGATCACGGCGATTCAGTATAATCTATGCGCAGGAACAATTGCCGGCTACGCTGTACAACAACCGGATATNTTGCCCCTCGTAGAAGACCTCTTGCGCTACAGGAGACAGTACGTGGTCGTAATTTGTGTTGAGCAGAGGTACTCACGTCCCGCTTCTATAGTGGGCAATTCATGCTGACAGAGGTTGGTCATGGGCTTGACATGGCGAACATTGAGACATCTGCCACTCTGCTACCCAACGGAGANTTCATCCTACACACTCCTTCCCCTCAGGCNGCCAAGTAAGTGTTCGTAACCATCGCGATACATGGTGTTGCCTAATGCAGTATTTTTCAAGATACATGCCTCCCACTTTGCCAACTGGCCGCCCATCTATCGGCGTCGTCTTCGCTCGTTTGATCGTTGAGGATAAAGATCGAGGGATNAGGACCTTTGTTGTTGCACTGAACGACGGCCATCAGATGTGTACAGGAGTCAAGGCCATGTGAGAAGACACAGCTTGAATTCTCAGTGCGTCACTGACCTTTGGCATGTAGATTACTCCCGGAACGTGGCGGAGCTAGTCCAATGAACCACTCAGTGACTTACTTCAACAACGTTCGCCTACCTCCGAATTCATTGCTTGGATCACTTGAGCAATCGGCATCGACGAAAGCCAGTATGGTCCAGGCGATGTGGCGCGTTGCAGTTGGCTCGATGGCTGTGGGATGTCTGATGATACCCGCGATGAAAACGATTACCACGATTGGTGCTATGTACAGTCTCCGTCGCCACGTTGGACCTCCGGAAAGCCGCATGCCTATCATGCATTATCGCACTCAGCAAATTCCTATCTTGATAGCCACGGCTCAGGTTTACGTTTCGGAAGCCTTTACTCGCTGGGCGATAAAGATATTCCGAGACACGTCGCTTGATTCTCGCATCCGTCATGGTCTCGCTGTTGTTGTGAAAGCTACGATGGTTCAGCACAGTGCAGCTTCAGCCATTGCTATATCGGACCGATGTGGCGCTCAGGGACTCTTCGAGCACAACCAAATAACACCTATATTCGTGAGCATATTGTCCAGGTCTCCGAGATATTACGATTGATATGTACTACGTCTTGCTCACATAGGGGTCGATACGAGGAGGTGCTATTGCAGAAGGCGATATTCTGGCACTCTCTATCAGTGAGTCATGCTTGCAACGAGCGATGAAGAACCCATTGCTCACTGTACTTCCAATATATACGACCAGGATTGGTAACTGAGCTCTTACAGGGGCGTTATAACCTTCCTGTTCCCCGAGACGCTTCCAGTCTTCTCGCTCGTCACGAAGCCGATCTCTTCAACGAGAGACGGGTTATAATGGCTTCTGCCAAGCACCATCGCAGCGACGAAACCAACAGGCTGATTTTACCTTACTGCGTCTCTATAGTGGAATCCATCGGTCACCGCATGGCTTACGAAGCGGCCGTCTCTGAGGGCGTCCAACCCGAGCTCATCCACCTCTACGTTGCCAGCGTAGTCAAGCTTGATGCGGCTTGGTACGTCGAGAACACGCAGCTTGGGCATACTGCTCAGCAGGAGATGGAGATCCTCGCACTGGATGCCGTCCTTCCCAAGCTGGAATCGCTCATCCACGGCATGCAAGTGGAGCCGTATATCACTGCCCCAATTGTCTCTGACGAAAAGTGGGACGATTTCATGCGTGCTCTACCAGTGTTTAAAGGGAATGCGAATGCTCGCCTTTGAGAAGGATGGCTAAGGTTAAGACACGAACCACGTAGTAGAAGGATGGCGGACTGGGCGGTGACGGCGATAGGAAAGGAGACGATATTGCTCTCCTCTTGTAACGATACAACGTTCTAGATTCCCATCTTGCAACTCCTCTAGGCGTGGCCAATGATTGCCTGCGGGATGTACGGCTCCTCGAGATACTTGATCTCCTCATCGGTGAGCTCAACGTGAACGGCGTCTAATCAGTGCAATGTAAAGACACGATGCGATCAGGAAGTTAAAGCCAGCAAACGTACCAATGATCTCCTTGAGGTTGTTCAGGCTCGTAGTGCCGACAATGGGAGCAGTGACACCTGGGAAGGCAAGTGACCAGGCGATGGCAACCTGAGCCATACTAATTCCCTTCTTCTTCGCAATTTCCTCCACGCTGTGGCACATAAGCGTCACGATGCTATGTCATTCACAAATCGGGCGTACCGGTTGATGATTTCGGGGTTACTGGAACCTTTGTAGTTCTTCTGCAGACTGTATTCATCTTATCAGTACATAGCCTACGCCTGATCTAGAGAATGACAACGTACGCATCGGTTTGTCCACGGAGTGACTGCTCGCTGAGAGGACGAGTAAGGAGGCCACGGCCCAGTGGCGACCAAGGAATCGAGCCAACACCGAAAAGCTGTAGTAGCTCGTCTCGACATGACGTTTGGAGTAGACGACTGCTGCGTACCTTAAGCGTAGGGAACATCTCACGCTCCTCTTCTCGGTAAAGCAAACTGTGGTGGTTTTGCATAGAGATGAACGGCGTGAGCCTGTTGGTAATGGCGTAATCTATGAACAGATCAATGGCGGCACTGCGACTTCGATGCAAGGAACGTACTTTGCATCTGGTGGACTAGAGGACATAGGTCAGCTAATCAACACCGAACATGAAAGAGCATCATACATTGCCAAGCGTAGCATGAACTCATTCCAATGTAACGCACGTAACCTGCCTTCACGACATCGTGGAGCGCTTGCATCTGAGAAAGTCGACAAGTATCAATGGCTTGGTCAGTTTCATGTTAAAGTGAGGATACTTACGGTTTCCTCAATAGGAGTGGTGGGGTCGAACCGATGGCCTACAGAATGACGCGTGAGCTAATGTGTTGACACGATCGGATCAAGCTACTCACATTGGAGGACATCAATGTAATCGAGCTGGAGACGCTCCAGGCTCTTCTTCACTGAGTCGAAGATGTGCTGTTGAATATTCATATTTGGTTAAGTGCCGATTCCGCAATCTGATCCCATACCTTCCTGTTGAGACCCTTCTGGTTGATGATACCGACATCCTCCGGTTTAATCCCCCCACGCAGGAGGTTCATGTCGTAGCTGGGGGCTACAGCGCTGTACAACTGTATGACGATTAATGTGTTGAAACAAGCAAGACGCCAAATGTGTACGAACCTTAGTCAAGACGACAATCTCCTCCCTAGGAAGTTCGAGTTTCTTGATGGCGTTGCCCAGAATGACCTCCGACAATCCATTAGAGTAAACCTGTGGAAAATTAGATCCAGATTCAGACGCGTAGTAGCGAGTAGAGGAGATTGAAGACGCACGTTTGCAGTGTCAAAGGTCTGAATCCCTTGCTCGTAACTTGATAGCAGAGCTTCCATTAGCGACGCGCATAGATATGCGTACGTAGAACTCACGCGTATTTGATGTGTTCGATCGCTTCTTCCTCTCCAAGGACCCACTCCTGCCAGCCCTTGGACCCATACTGCATTGTTCCCAAGATGATCTTTGAGACCTTGAGGCCCGACGTGCCCAGACGCACTATTCGTTCATTCGTTAAGCTTGAGAGAGACCGCCGAACACGAACTCCTCACCATAGGGCATCTTCTTCGTCGTTGTGTCAGACATGGTGAGCGGCTTTGGGTGATAAGGATGCCTGACGAATGGTGTCTGGGGAAAGTATCGAGAGCACTAAGTTCGTGATCCCCCTGTATCATATAGTAGCAGATCTGGGTGAGAATTGGATGCGTCAGCACCCTCGATGATGCAATACGAGGCAATACGGTCCACAGTGCAGACTCGTGGTGAATTCTTACGGATAAAAATACAATCAGATACTTGTCTCGCAAGGATCCGAGATTCCCAGCTGACTCGTACGAGTAACGGCACCATTCTCACTTGCAAGTCGTCCACGCGTCGTGTCTGAACGCCGACTGGTACAGTGCAAATCGCCACTTGTGTCTCAGTCAACCCTCGATCTACCACCAACCGCAACCAGTCACTGACGCACGCTTTATGCGATCGATAGGCTTCGATAGGACTCATGCCGCCGAGGAACGTCTGATCCTACCTGACCAGGGCCCACCAATCCTTGTCTCCTCTCATTGAAGAACCTCCGCCGAGGAGTGAGCTACCTGCCTCTGTATCTTGACTCGTACTCGGGCTTATATTGGCCGCATTCCCGATTTTGTAAAGTCTACTTGTGTTTCACTTCGTCTGTCATTTAAATTGGTTGAACGTACTTACCGCATGATCGTCAAATCAGTGGGACATTGACATACATATTCACGAGGTCTGGGAAGAGGTGTCGAGAGGATAAACCCACAGTCCCCCAGACATTTAAGTACCAGCAGTGGGAAGTCAGGATGAGCGCTGAGCTCTGAGATCTGGTGATCGGCAGATCGAGAGATAAGATGTCGACAAAGTGCATCTAATCTAATCTCTTGCCATAATTTTCTCAAATCGGCGGGCTGAACTTGAGGCTTGACCTTGAACCTACCTCTGCGAGGACTTTGAGCACGCGTCCCTAATACTTGGAAGCTGCAGGTAACCGTTCATCATGTTTGTTTCACGCGTACGAAGTTATTCATACGACTCTCGTTAGGTTCCAATCTTGCGTCATGTCTTCAGAACTATCGCATCCGGTGGTTTTCACCACATCAACTCCATACCCACTACCGTCCCAAAAGTTCATGATACCAGCATCATGGAAACGATATCAATTGTCGCAGCTAGTCAACAAGTCGCTCTCACTGCCTCAACCGGTCCCATTCGAGTTCCTTGTCCGGGGGGAGATACTACGGACGACGTTGGGAGAATGGTGTGAGGAGAAGGGCGTCGGAGAGGTGCGTGGCAGGATGTGGCTTCCGTCCGAGGTGATGGTTAACTCATGTCCAGGATGATTAATTGTGCAGGAGGAAACACTCGAGATCGAGTACTTCGAGTCTGTCATGCCGCCGCAGAAGATGTCGTCCATCCCACACGAAGAGTGGGTTTCAGCGGTGTACTGTCAAATACCAGGGTGAGCGCATCTTCTGTTGTGTGTGACATGTTCCTTTCATTTATCGTCTATCAGGCATTTCATGACGGCAGCGTATGACGGGCAAATCCGCATCTTTGACTACTCGCAAGAGCTCTTGCAGACAATACCAATACACGACGCTGCGGCGACATCCGTGACAATTGTTGGACAGGCATCATCTTCGCCCGGGGACGGCAGCTATCTGATTGCTAGCTCCTCGCACGACCTCACTGCGCGGATCACGAGAATCACTCTGACGGAAGAAAATCAGACGAACACTCCGAGCGCGCAGACAATGGCTTCGCTGCACCTGCACACTGCTCCGGTGTCCTCGATCGCGTCGAGCGCCTCAGGATCGCATCTTCTGACGGCATCTTGGGACAACCTGATAGGTGTTTGGGATGTTATCATCCCCTCCGCCGACGAAGTTCCCGCGGAATCGGAGGGAAGTGAGCGGAAGAAGCGTCGCAAAGTGGCAGACGGCGGCGCCCCGAAGCCCAAACGCAAAGCACCTCTTGGTGTATTGAAAAGTCACACTGGAAAGGTGTCAAAAGCAGTGTTCAGTCAAACGGCAAGTGACCGGGCGTACAGTGTTGGGTTGGACTCCACAGTGAGAGCATGGGACGTTGAAAATGCAGTGTGCATTGACACCATTGTGAGTGAAAGACGAACAAAATCAGTCTTCTGTGCCACTTTTGGCGTGTTAAGCTGAACGTTGTCATTCTTCAGACTGCCTCGTCGAAACCGTTCGTGGACTTGGTCGTGTCCCACTCCGGGCACCACGTACTCGCCGCCTCCACCGATCGCACCGTTACCCAATACGACATCCGCGCGCCCTCGTCGAGTGCGAGACTCTCCACCGCCACGTTCACGCATCCATCCACGCCCTCGTGCATCGCCCTGCCCGCGGTGGGCAACCAACAGCAATTCGTGACCGGCGCTTACGACGGCACCGTGCGGTTGTGGGACCTGCGGAGCGCGCGATCGGCCGTGACGAGCTTCAAAGTGTGGGAGGGGCAGCCGCACGGGAGGAAGGTCCTGAGCGTGGACTGGTCCGCCGGTGGTGTCGTCGGCATCGGTGGCGAAGGAGGGGTCGAGGTGTGGAGGATCGGGAGCGATCAGGGCGGTGCTGGTGGTGTTTCTACGACAACTGCATGAATAACCTGCGTGCGAGGCGGGGATGGAAGGTTCAAGCAGTGGGACGGAGCCGTGTGTATGTGCGGTGGTGCGAAGCGCCTGTTGTCTGTGACTTCCTCGAAGGATGGATGCTTTATCTCGGAGGATCGCCAGCCCCGCGTATTCTCTGTCGTCCAAAATTGCAATGCCGCAAACATATGTTAGGTTTCCGTATCCATTGATTCACTTCTTTCTCTCGAGTGTGCTTCGTACCGGGGCGGTCACCGGAAAGCAGTGCAGGTCGACGACACATATGCCGATTCCCGATAGGACAATTATGACGCACACGACTTTGAATTGAAAGCCTTGCCTGGCAAAACACCGACAAGTAAATTCGAATTCCATTCGACGAAGAGGGAGAAATGGTAGGGTCACCACGAACGGATGAACAATGGATAGCTAGCTACATAGACATGAGAAAAGTAGTACATGATTTGATTTCTGGGAGATTTGGGCGAAACAGTCCAAAGACAGCGACGTTGAGGCTTGGGTAACAAACTCCGATTACAACAGACACCGAGAAGCGCTTCTCTCTCTCTATCACAGATTGGGGTACAGTCCCGCATCCTTGCGGATCTTCGTCATGGCTGTCCAACATGTCAAATCAGGTCGTGAGGTGGACAGGACGTTGGGCATACCTGCTACGATAGCACTGCCAATACCGCTACCATCCTCCGCATGGTGCGTAACCACGTTCCTACAGATGCAGTGTGAGCCGGCGGCAGAACAGCAAGGACCGCCTCATCTTACCGTCCTTTCTCGCCAAAAATATCCTGCAATCCTTCGTGTATCCTTTCCGCAAATCCGGGGTATTTCTGTTGGAACATTCGGAGAAATAAGCACCAGCAAGCGTATCGTTGACCAGAATATGACCCACATTATACAATGATCCATCGGCACCAACAGAGCAGCCCTCCTCCAGGTATCCCATCTTGCTCACAATAGCCGCAATACCGCACGCGCTCAAACGCGCCGCACGTCGACCGACCAGTTTTGCTAGAGCCCGGAAGAATTGTCGTTCGGCTAGCGTCGTTTCCAGAGCGAAGAAATGCGTGAAAATGCCAATGATCATGAGCAACTCATCCGTTGGATCACTATGCGCGCATACAGTCAGTCTCAAGTAGGATCTGAGGTCATAAACGGGGTTTACCTTTCCATTAGCGACAAGAAAGCAGTGTCAAAACTATATGGAATTTCGATCTTGTACGTGTTTTGACCCAGGAATACTGTACCCTCGTCGATCAACTGACAGATGACCAAACGGAGGATCTCTCCCAGGTAACGACCTGAAATGAGTTTCTAGAGTAGCATTTAGTTAACTGGCTGTCCTTGAACGCGATACGCGAGCTCACCTCGAAAGCTTGTTCCCCGGGCTTATTTGATGACTCGTCGATCATGATATCATACTTTGTCCGTGGTAGATGTTCATGCTCAAACGAATCGAATGCGCCCTAAGACGCGTCTTGAGTATAAGACAATGCAGGGATGGATAAATGCACTTACCCACTCACAGTTGATCGCGATTTGAGCATCTGGATCGATACCCAGATGCGCGATCTTTGGGATATCACCCACGCGCTCCATATATGCTGCGTTGCATCCAGTACCGAAGATGCAGGCAATCTTGGTAGCTGGATTCACGTAGTGTGATGCAATCAATGTTCCAGTTGTATCGCATGTCAATGCGACAATTTCAGCTGGAACGCCCTGAAGAAAAGGATCAGAGGTAGTCAAGTGCATGATGACATGAGCGCTTACATGTAAAGCAAGACTCTTTCTGAACATTGTAACGACGTCACGACCTTCGGTGTTTGGCGCTCCGAAGCCTTTCGTCCAGCGGATGAGTTCACCGTGGTCGATTCGATCTTGTCTGTGCCAGAAAGAGGGTTGGTCAATTGTTGACACGCCAGGATTCGTGATACTCACGAGCAGGGGTAGGAAAACTGAGATCACAGCGTGAGTTCAGCTGAACAAGTGGATGTACAAGAGTGACGTACTGTGAACCCGAGAGGAAGGATCTTGCCCTTTGTTATCTCCCCGTTCTCGATATTGACGTCTATGAACACCTTCAGACATTCACCACAGAAATCAAACAACTTCTGGCCGTCCTCTTGCTTCTGCTCCTCGGTCAGACGATACTTGGATTGTGTGATCTCGAACTTTCCACCGCCAGTGAGACGAACGAGGCATACGCGGAGGTTGGTGCCACCTGTTGACGCATACATGTGAGCATCTCCGGAGCACAGGGGCCTCTGATCATCACGGCGTGACGACCGAGGCATATGGCACACGATCTGAAAGTACTCACCCAGATCCACGGCAAGGTATTCACCGGTCTCCGTCGCGGTAGGCCAGCCAAAGACATATGTCGGAATCATCGGCTGATAGAGGGATCTTCCGATTTATAGAGCGAAACATGAACACCAAAGGTTGGACTCACCACGACCTGCGCCGGCTTCTGCAGCCCCGCCTCCAACGTATCCTTGAACGCCTCCACGATCATACGCATCCGCTGTGGGGTAATGGTGAACCTGCAGACCGAACATGAGCCCTCCGCTGCACGATCGAGGCCAAGTCAGGACAGGGACCCGGGGTACGCACATGGCTTCGAGCTTTCGGAGGTGGTCTGCCATCTTCCTGATGGGCAGATAGTCTGTCACTGAGTGCAGCGGCAAGCGAGAGAGACGTTCAGCGGACATACTTCTTGGTCGCGTGCGGCAAATCCTCCACCTCGCTCGTCCGGGTGTAGGCCAAGGTTGAGTGCACGGCCGGGGGTGTCCCGATCAGTGCGCTCATGCTGTCGTGACGAACAGCCATGGCTGGTGAATTATTCGATTATTCCTGCGACGCCTCCTGTCTTGACTCGGTCTAGTTTCACGTTCCGATGCTTGAAAGATAAAATGGGAGGATAAGGAATGCCGTAAGGGGCTCAGAGGATGGAGGAATCGATCCAGGGTTAACCGCCACACGGAGGAGTTTGTTACCTCAATACAATCACGGGATAGATCATGTGTTTACGTGATTACAACACACACTTACTTGTGTTCAAACTCAGATAACCACTCTACAACGCACCGGCGCTCTCAGCGTCTGTCTCTTCTTTCCACTTTGGTGACCAGCTATGATCGGCCTCAAAGGGACTCTCAATGTAAGTCCTCCTCCTGACCGTCCTCCTCCATACTCACCTCCCCCAGGTCATAGATAATTCGGGTGCCCTCCTCATCGAGTGCGTCAACGTACTCAAGCAAAAGGTCAACAACGGCTGGGGCGGTGTCGGCGACGAGATTGTCTGCGTAGTGAAACGAGCACGCCCCGTCAACGCTGCATCCGCCACCTCAGGACTCAAGGTCCGACGCGGAGACGTGCGTCGTGCTGTCATTGTCCGCACAAAGAAGGTCGTGCGGAGACCGGACGGCCGCCTCATTCGTTTCGACGACAACGCGGCAGTGCTTTTGAACAACAAACGGGAGATGTTGGGCACGCGGATAGGTGGCGTGGTCAGTGCAGACCTGCGGATGAAGGGCTGGGGAAAGATCCTCAGTTTAGCACCGAAGGTGAGTATCCATGCCGTTGTTGTCCGCTGGAGCAGCGACATGTCCGAGAACTCACAACGAACTTTTCGCATAGGTGGTATGACACGTCTACATTTCCGTCCTCATGCATAATACACTATACTCCGCGCACGCTTATTATCGTCCGGCAATCGTTCAGGAATACTTGCCATAGATCCGAATCGCTTTCCATTTCCTTCATTGTCTATCACGGCCCCGTATAGTGGCAGACGGTACCATGGTGGAACTTGACGCGTAAAGGCTGAACACGGACGGAAGATACCGAAAGTCTCTCTGAGGTTTCTGAGCACCGAGCAACTTTCCGCTGAGATCCCATCGCCGTATCTGAAAGCGAGTCTCTGGGAAGGGTGAAATGCTGTCATTAGATTGCCTCGGTCCCGATGTGCCTTTCGCGGAAAGTCCAACGCGCGTTTCTGACAGACATACCGAATCATGATCACCGTGAATTGTGAGTGGCTGGCCTGTTCAAATTCCATTGTGTCCCGCCCAATGTAAACCGTTTGACAGCCCCGTCGCAGAATCCTTCGCCCGACGGACTTGTTGTCGATATGTTTGCATTTGTTCCTCGTCCAACACGGTCGCCCAGAGCTCTATCTCCCAGGGCGCACATGACCTCCAGACCACACGCGTGCGGCGACCAATGTGCGCTTTGGTGGCTCAATAACGTGGCTATCATCGATATCATGAATATGCGATATCGCGCCCTCATGTTTTTGGGGACAAATGTACCACTGCAACGCAACACCTCGTGTTGTCCAGACTGCAGCTATGTTCAAATCCGTTGTACTAACAACAAGTTGTTCGGTCGCGCTGCAGATTGCACACACACGGCGTGGGCCACATTCTGCAACAGGAACAAGGTTAGCAGCACATCACGTCCCTTGACCCTGTTAGTGGATGTCTGTGTGGCTGATGTCGACTTAGTGCCTGCCGCAAGAGCATCGCAAGGAATAAGCACACCTCCGACTCTCTCATCGCCATCCTGGGATTCGCAGACGGCTGCGACCGGCTCGTATGCTGATCATGCACCTCGTGTGTATTGGTTGTACTGCGAAGAGAGAAGGGCATCATCACGATCTGGATAAGCGCTACACCGAAGCTACCCTGGTGGGATTCTGGCGTCTCTCGCAAGAACGCCGTATGCATACGGCGGCTATTGCTGATTGTTCTTTTCACACCTGGTTCACACTGCTCACTGCACAGATCCCAAGGGACGTAAGTCGTCTCTAGCTGCCGGAGCTAACTAACTTCCACAACTGATCCCGTCTTTTAATGAACATTTCCCTAATTCGGATCAGGTTCTCGGTCCAATGGTGCCCTGAGTATGAGTTCTCCGGCGATTCTTGCTTCCCGCACGCCTTGTTCACCAGGGGGGCGGTACACCACTTCACATTTCAGTAGAGTACAAATACCTTTGACATGTCTGCTTCAACCTTCAAGGTCCCGAACCGCTCTCCACACACCACATAGCCTGTACTACTACCTCCTACTACCACCACTCATACACTTCTACTTGACATCCTATACCGCTGCCGAATGGCTTCCACCTCTACCCAGAAGTCACTCACCGCGTCCGCTTTCCGTGCTACACCCCTTCCAAAGAATGGCGAGACTGGTGAAGCCGTTCAGACCATCGTCTCTGGTCGCAAGTGCTGGCGAATTATGAAGGGTAAAGATGAGGCCGTATGGCCACCTGCCCTGGAGGCTGCTCTCATCGAAGGTCAGTTGTGTTGTGGTGCAATACCCACGCGTCAAAGTGGTCTGACCGCGGTATCTAGGGCTCGAGAAGTACAAACCTACAGAATCAAGGTCTACAAGGTCTCTCGGTCGCTTCCCGATGCGGAACAAGTTTATATCGGACCACATCTTTGAGACGACAGGGAAGCGCAGGACACCAAAACAGGTCGGCAGCCGGATCCAGCAACTTAGGGATACCAATTCCGGAAAGCAGAGTCAGTTCATTGTCTTTTGCTCATATCGTTTATCCGAGCACCAACTGATTATTGGCCTTCTAGTTCTCAAAACATACTCTGATCGTCACTATGAGATGATGAGGCCTTCGAGGCCAGCTGTCCCCGAGCAAGAACCTCGGGCAGAGAGTCCAGAGTCGGTCAACTCGGATACCTACTCGTCTTCGCCGTCCCCTGCGCCCCAGACGAACCATGTTTACATTGAGGTGTTGCCTCCTCGGGGCGAGCACACATCGTACATGCTGTCCCCTTCCTACCTCTCTCGTTCCGCAGCCGCGGTTAACGCGGTTGATGACTTCCGCGTCTTGGGCCCTCGCTTGCTCCGCCACATTGACCCGACTGTCACGTTCACGTCGCCGACGCCGGTTTCATGCTATTCCTCGTTCATCGTAATGAAGGACGGCCAGTTCGTGTGCTCGGAGCTGACATCCGTGGACGAGTGCCAGCCTATGGCATCAGGGTCTTCGACGTCAGCGTTTGTCTACCGCACGATGTTGGTTCCCAAGGTATGGGCTCAACTGTGCGACAGCGAAGGTGAGGCTTCACAATAAACCCTTTGCCTTTACGAAACCAATCTGACTATGTGTGATCTCGTGCAGAGCCTGAAGCGTACACTATTTCGCAAGAGATCGTCCTCGCAGTCGACGCGTCGTCGGTGCCTCCACACGCAAGCAGCAGCAACAGCACCATTTTGTCATCCATCACATATCATTTCATCAACGCGGCTGCCGCCTCCCGAGCACTGTCGCCGAATCCCTCTGTCGACGGGAGTGTCCACTCGGACACTCTGTCCTCCGCGATTCGCACTGTGAGTTCACTCGAACCGTCGCTCAATGGGACCGTCTGCTCACGTTAGATGCAGCCCGACTTCCCTCCAGACTTTGACGACTACTTGATGCTCGCGCCGCCGCCCATGGACATGCTCCCTCCGCCGTCGGGTCCCCTTGACGAGCCCCTCTTGATTCCCGATCTTTTGAACTACGGCGATGAGGGCTACGCGAGCTTCCCCTCGAGTCCCTCCGAAGTGTCTGCGCTGTCGACTTGGCCATGTTTTGAGGCGGAAGTGCAGTCGTCGTCGCAGCAGCTTGGGTGCGACACGTATTTCCCGTCAATAGCACCGTTCCCTACTGTCTCATGCTTTGATGAGAGTCCGGTTCTAGATCTTGTGAGTCTCTGCATGCGTTTTCTTGCCATCGCACTCGTGTCTGACTTTGTTCTTTCTTTCTCAGTATTTTTGACCCGCCTAGCGTCCCTGCATCATATGTGTACTCTTGCATGATTGTTTCAAAACTCGAGTCGACCACACCCGACTTTCTTACTGTAGCGTTACGATGTAAACTAGTATCCACCGCTCGATGCGGTTCTATAAGACACACCTCCGTAATATGTTTTTTTCTTTGCCATCACGAGTTGAGTACTGAGTGCTGTCACTGTTTCTGAATGAAAGCAGCGGACGAGCACGTCATCTGGATTGTGATGAGGGCGCCTCGGTGGACAGCTAGATATGAGAAGATATGCTTTGACCCAAAAGGAGATGGTTCCTTCGATCACACAGATTGATCTCGCGATCCAATCTCTCCGGAGAAGCATCGTGGCCAATTTAGGACAGATCCAATCGACGATTCACAGCACTCTTCTTATGCGGCAACCCTCCGTGTAGCCTACGCCTCTCTAACATAACGTGTTTGCCTCCAGGCGAATGAAATAGTGAGTCAGTTGCACAGATGGGAGCTGATAGTATGTTTTTGAACATGCGAAAATGATCATAGTCAGATAACATAGCCGTAAAGCCGGAAAATCCACCTGATAAGTAATAGTCATAGTAGTATTCAGTCACCCTGCAGCCGATGCCTAAACTACAGACTACTAGGTTGCGTGGTGGCTTAGCCTTCCTGGACATCCGGGTCGGACGTAGCCCTCGACCGACGTATCTCTTGACCAATTGGATATGCCGAGGAGATCCGTAACGTCAACATTATTACTGAACGAGAGTCTCAAGAGCTTCTAGACATTCCGCATCCCCACTCGCAAAGGAGCCGCTGTACCGTAGTGCGACCAGGTGACGCGCGGACGCCTGGCACAGTTCTAAATTGCATGCCATTTCCGTTTGCATTAGAAGACCGGGTCGCCGCACTGCGAACCCCTTCAAAAGTGCGAAAGCAGAAAAAGAAAGCGGAGTGAGAGGGATGCGAGCCGTGTTTGGTCTAATTGCGCTCGAACAACTTCGGGGGGACGCTGCACTCGTGTTCGACGCTTCCCCCGAGAGTTTCTCAGACTGCGAGCCCTCCTCGCCGATGATAGAGAACCCAGAAGCGCGATGCCGCCCGCTCAGCTCGTCCGAGAAGTACGATGCCGAGGGTCCTTGCAAACCGTGTAATCAGTGTCGCTCCCATATAAGGTTGCGAACGAGAGGGCGAAAGAAGGGATAGACGTATGCGGCAACTGCGAGTTAATTGCCACATAACACTACGTCCTGGGCATTTCTGTGAGAGACAAACTGCGTGGACCAGGAGAACCAAAGAGGAGTCTAGACGTACAGCCAAAATGGTTTTCTGTTCAATCAGATGTGTGATCTAGCTGGCGAGGATATCCCGGTATCTCACGGTGCTCGCAAGCGCCGAAGGGAGTCAAGTTCGCGGGAGTAAATGAAAGGATCGGCAGTCTTCCCAACCAGGTAGTCATCGCGAATGCAGTAACCCAGCGCTTGAGAATTCGAAGGGCAATATCGCGGTTTGCGAAGGTCCGCTGCTGTGTTTAGGTGACGATCATAGTGCAGTGAGGTCAAGGCTGAGCTTGGGACAGTGAGACATGAACTGACCATAAAAAACGTGTCGGCGTTACTCGCACGTGGTAAGCCAACATGCTGCTCTGCTCGACGCGTCACTGCAACAGCCACTGAGAGCAGCTGCAAGTCAAGAGGGTGGTCAACAGCATCGCAAATATGTAGTACGGTGCATACGATAGGTAAATGAACAGAAAACATACCGGCGCCTTGAGCGTCTTCTCCGACAATAAGTACGAGGGAATAAGAAGGCGAAGTCCGAGTCCTTCGCGAGATAAGTAGTCGTTGACAGTTCTCTCAGACATCTAAAAAAGAACCAGTAGCGCACCTCTCCACGGAACGGCGTCTGGGAGATGAAGATTATGAGAACATACACTAGCAATTTGTCAAAGATCACAATTTCTCTCACCTTGTCTTGCTATCCTTATCCTACGGTGCGACACCTCGCCGCTTAGATGACGGAGGACTTGTGTTTAATGAAGAAAATGTTCCTCCTGGAATTTCTTCAACATCGAACACCAGCAGTGGTCGCAACGTGTTGCGATCGTATGGCTTGAGAACCAGCCTGTGGATGCTCCGACGTATATTCGGTACGTCGAAGAGCCGAGGTTTGGGTGCCAGTACGCATGCGCGTGATCGTCCTGACGGCCGCGGCACGGTCCTTTGAGCTCGCTTTGTCAAAACAGAATTGAACGGGTGGGAATGCGCAGGACGGTGTGGGCCACCTAACAGGGTTGTAGTTCGGACCATCTGAAAGAACCATCACAAATCATCAGCAGGTTGTCAAGGGCCAACTCACCGTCATCATCCTAAGCTCCCAAACCAGTCGAAGGACTTGCGCATTCCCAAAACCATCCAGCCGTTCAAACTACTCAGGAAGAAAAAACAAGGCAGGTCGTTCAGCAAGCGAGAGACGAAATCGAGCCATTGGGACTTAGCCTCCCCTTGTTTGACTTGTGCGCCCACCGGCACGAACTTGTTATTCGGGTCCGGATAAAAGGTGCGCGAAATGCGGCCACCACCCGTTGATAGATAGAAAGAACAATTGCCCACCCCTTCTGCGTACCACACTCACACCATACCTACCTCGTGAACCTGTGGCGTCAAGAATCTCGCCGACGAGATGGCCGAAAATATCAGATGAGGGGTCGGGGTGGGCGCGCACACGGCGGCGGTGCCCGACGGTTAGTCGCGGTCCCGCTCAGGCGTTTACGAAACTCCGGAAATCTTGTACGACATTATCGTCGGGAGCGAAGCGAGCTAAGTCATTCGGGATCTGAATTTTGCTGGGCGAGACGTTCTCTAACGTCAGCCGTACGCTGGCGAGAAAAGAACAATCCCACCTGGGCGCACCGCGGTACGGGTGCAAAACTTGGGTGATTGAGCGCAATTTTGTCTCATGGGCAGCACGATGCAAGCAAAAAGACAAGCCCCAAGATCTCAGGCAAATTCAGAGAATGCAGACATACGTGTGTGTCCCCCAGAATTTCGAGCTTGGCGGTCAAAGTACTACTACCGCCGCGAGGAAGAAATGAGGTCCGCTAGTATTCAAACCTGAGACATCAAGGTCCAGGCGCGAGGACAAGTATGTTAAGTCCTTCGATAGGCAAAGTAGATAACAGAAGACCGTCGAGTGGTACAACATAGTTCCAGGAGATGTGTGGCAGCACACGTTAGATAAGCCTCACATTTGCCAACGCAATTGACCGACTCGTGCTCATGGTGCGCTGATCATATGCGTACGAGAATGCGAGTCTGAGGGTAGCCGTCCGCTAGTTCCTCCTTTGGAGACGCAGACTCAGAAAATCTTAGACTCGCAGTACTCAGGATGCAGCGTTACATAGACCAGATGGAGGTATTGGGGAGAGGGCTCATGATGAGTTCAATGACGTCAAGCCTGAGGACGGCCATCCGATAGTCCCTGCTCAGGGTGTGCATGCTGAGTAGCAATTTAGCCTGATCTAGCACGAACACGCGCTGCTCAGATAGAATCGCTACTGCGCGCGGCAGGACATCCACGGACCAGATGAGAGGGTTAGGGGACTGATGGGGGCTTGAGATGCTGCGAGACAGAGGGCGGCCACCCGCTAGATCTTGCGAGCGTGCAAGGCTGAGAGGAATGAGTGTTCGAGTAGGCGGGGGGTCATTGTCTTCGACACAGCTGGCTAAGATCAGTCTAAGAATGCCAGTGGTCCTGCATAAAGGAGGGGAAGTTGCCCGAGCAGGGCTAGCAAGACTCTCGACCGACGACGACAGAATAAAGCAGTCGACTTCAACGTCAGACACCATCCACTGCTCATGCACAGACGCGTCGTCTCTAGCTCTGTCTCGAGGTGCTGTAGACTTCTTGACCTTTGCTAGTGTCTGCTAGTGATCATTGCTCAGAGATATGAGGTGAGAGGAAGGAGTGGAGCGGTCATTGCACGAATCAGCGAAAGGCTGAGTAGAGGGTCTGCAGCCTTCTAGCAGCAGAAATTGTGATGTAGGGAGTGCTCGAGCTCATTGCAAGCGTTGTCAATGACTCCTTCCGGCAGACACGCAGGTCTAGAAAGGACTCGGGGTGCGCATAGGATTAGACGTCGAGTAGATACTCAAACTTCATCTAGCACGAAGACGCCGCCTGCTGACTTTGAGACTTGAGAGAGACATGCATTCAGATCGGACATTGTCCACATTTAACTCGAGGACGAGGACGAGCTGTCCTGCAAGAGGAAAGGGCGGGTTACAGCGACGAGCAAGTTTCGACGATTAGACAAGGGAGTGGCACAGCGTTCAGAACCACTGCTCATCATCAAGCTTCTCAAGAACATCGACGTCTCTATCGCAGAGACTCGCGATAGACGGCTCGATTTATCCTATCGTCATCACCCAGCCAGAAAATAAAC
The DNA here is from genome assembly GCA_004802725.1 of Antrodiella citrinella. Taxonomy (NCBI): domain Eukaryota; kingdom Fungi; phylum Basidiomycota; class Agaricomycetes; order Polyporales; family Steccherinaceae; genus Antrodiella; species Antrodiella citrinella. The sequence continues at coordinate 55,429 of SGPM01000039.1, forward strand.
GGCAACTGCATTGACCAAGAAGGTCTCCACAACAGGCGAGGACAAAAGGATAAGTTTTCAAGTGAACAGATTCTTGCAGATATCTGCATCAGTAGAGTGATTATGACCCAGACGAGATCACGATAGCCAGCAAAAGAAGCGAAACGGTCACAGCACAGACCGGCGAGGTCTCGATGGCAAGAGAAGACAATGGACTGAGAGCCTTGGATGCTACGTACTGCTATCAGCGCAAGCTTCCCGACAGCATCGTCTCCACCGCGCCGACAGACCTCAGACGTCTCGGTCGTCTGAAACAACTGCGGGAGCCAGGTGCATCCGGCCTGAGTGCCAGCAGACAAGATGACTAGCGGAAGGATTCGAATGGCAAAGCACATGCAGTAGGTCACCGAATACCAACGGCCTCTCGCGAGGGCTCAGACTTGGAGACAGCCCGGGCCAGCGGCGGCAAGTAGACGACTCGGGTATGGTGAAGTCTAGCGGATAGATTAGAACGGTCGAGCAGGAGTGGTCTTGCTGTGAATGCGACCAAGCACAGCAGATTTTGAGAGAGAGCATGCTTAGGGGAATCGTTGCCCTCTGGCCCAGTAAGACCCGTGGACCCAGCGTGGGCTGCAGCATAGAGGCGGACATCGAACGCAGTTGGATCTCCTACCAATCACGGTTCTTATCGGCCTTCTCCGTGAACTGATTAGGACCATTCGGAAGTGATCCGAGATCAGATGAGCTTTATCTTATCTATAAGATCCTGTCACTGTATGTGTTACATATAGTCATGTGATATTTGGTAACGCGTTGCAATGTCACCGGCCGCGGAAAAGGCAACCCCGCCATGCGGCACAGCGACGGCGGTCGTTTGTCCTTTCATTTCGCTCTCTTTCTTCACCTCCCTCAACGACGACCGACCGATCCATCAATACATTCCGGCTGAAAGTTCGCGAAACTACCCTGTATGTATATACTTACATTCCTGATAACTTGAGAGAAGCTGAACTTTTACCAGTCGAGCGGCGGCACCCCTAGCCATGCTCAACGACGTCGAGCTATTCAACTGCTCGCCCTCGCAACGACCCGTTCGCTCGTTACCACGCGCCGGACCCTCCCACAAAGCCCACAAACAGCGCCCCGTACCCGTAGAAGATGTCATAGAAATCACAGACTCAGAGGACGAGCCTGGCCCTAGCACGAGTCGCGCTCCGGGGCTTGTATCGTCTTCGAGCAGCGTCTGGGAGATCGACCCGCCGCCTGGTGCCGTATCATCCAAATCCAAAGCTCAAGCCCAAGCTAGTACTTCTCAACCGCAAGTTCAAGAGCAGCAGCCGTTGTTTCTACCTGACTTGGACGAGCCACTTGCAGGGCCTTCACGCAGCCCGAAGCGTAACTTGGACGATGCTGCGCCTCCGCCGCCGCCATCTCAGACACCGAGTCGCGTCCTGGAGACAGAGTCGAGCGCGGAGATTTTCATACCACCGGAAGAAGACCCGGATCCGTTCAGCGGCTACCTCGCGCAAGTGCTTGAAATTCTCCCCGACGTCGACCCATCGCATGCCCTGGCCCTGATTACGCTGCATCATGAAGAGCAGCAGAATGAAGTGGTAGCGACGGTGCTGCAGACGCTGTTCGAGGACCCGCAATACCCGAAGGCGGACAAGAAGGGGAAGAGGAAGAGAGAGGAGAGTGGAGAGGAGTCGCCGAGCGTGAGGCAGAGAGTAGAGGTGGAGATGGCGACGATTGATTATGGAAATAAGGAGAGACCGCAACCCGCTGGGCCATTTTATCAGGACCTTGCCCTTGTAAGCACCTCCTTCTCTGTCGCGAGCTCACCCTTGACGACGTGTGGTGGCAGGCGAATTTGTATTCCGACTTCCCCAAGATCCCGGTCTCGCATATTCGTCGCGAGTTCAAGAACCAGAATAACCTCTTCGCACCGACATATATTGCTCTCGACGCGGAACTGAGTAGCGGTATACTACAGCATAAACCACTCGCAGGTCGGCGCATTGAGACTGGAAAAGGGAAGGGCGTGCTAAGAGAAGATCCAGACCTGGAGCTCGAGAAAGCATATATTGCGGAACGCCAGAACAAAGTTGACGCAGAATTTGCAGAACGGCTACTTAAAGGTGACCGAGTAGAAGATGATGGCTCAGGCATCGAATGCGGATGCTGTTTCGACACGCATCCATTTGTACGCTCACCCTCTTTCGATTATGTACTTTTATTCAGTTTACTGATAATTCTCTTTGCTAGGACGAGATGATCCAATGTCCCGACGCGCACCTCTTCTGCAAAACCTGCATGACCTCTTACGCCGAAAGCAAGCTCGGCGCACACGACATCAAGCTCCTCTGCATGGATCAATCCGACTGCAAGCTACCCTTCCCCGACTCCGAGCTCCGACGACTCCTCACGCCGACGCTCCTCTCCCTGTACGAGCGCATCAAGCAGAGCAAGGAGATCGCGGCGGCGGAGCTGGAGAATCTGGAGGAGTGCCCGTTTTGCGAGTACAAGGTCGTGATTGAGAATGATCAGGAGAAGTTGTTTAGGTGTGAGAATGCGAATTGTGGGGCGGTATCGTGTAGGCAGTGTCAGAAATTGGTGAGTTTCAAAGGGGGTGTTTTCTTGTGGTCGGCGCTCATATGCTACACTGTAGGATCACTTGCCGAAGAGCTGCAAAGGTGCGTTTGTGATGTGTAGAGGGTGATGGCTGGTACTGACGATGAGTGTAGAGATGGAAGACGACAAGAAGCTCGATGCTCGGCATGCAGTGGAAGAGGCTATGAGTGCGTTTAACGCATATATGCAGCTTTCTTTCGCTCTGACGTCTTCTTTCAGGCGCCGCTCTCATGCGCAACTGTCCAAAGTGCGGGAAGGGTACGTCTACTTGCCACATCCACTTTTATATATTTCTCTTACAAGTTCTGTTCAGGCTTCCTGAAAGAGACAGGCGTACGCCGTCCTTTGATTTGTTCTTCGTTCAGGTCTTGACTCACGTGTAAATGCAGTGCAACAAGATGACCTGTCCCGGTTGCGCCACCGTGACATGCTACGTCTGCCGCAAAGTGATCTCGGGGTACGATCACTTCAACCAGGTTTGTCAGTTTCTCTCCGTCCATACTCGCGCGGCTGACGTTGAACACCTCGGCAAGCAGCAACCGCCATACAACGTCGCCGCTGATAACAGCAAGTGCCCACTCTGGGACCAAGTCGAGAAACGGCACGCGGACGAGGTAAGATCTAAGCCCCATTACACACCGTCAGTGTTGACTGATATTCTGCAGGTGACAGCAGCCGCCAAGAAAGCGATCGAAGACTACAAACGGCTGCACCCAGACGCAGATGACAAAGACATTCACGTCGACCTCCCCGACGCGCCTCCGCTCGGCCCGCCTCTCCCAGGCCAGGCCATCCCCGCCGTCGTCCCTCCTCTCCCTCATCCTCACTACGCACAGGCGGCGCATCACCACCACGTGCACGTCCATCTGAACGAGCCGATGCAGTTCCGGATGTACCAGCCGCCGGGTTTGCCGCCTGCCGCACCCCAAGCGCTGCCTCAACATCAACAACATGTTCCACATGTGAACAACGTGCTGGAGAGGATGAGGGTGGGGATGGTGGCGCAGCAGGAGATGTTGAGGAATATGCAGGCGGCGCAGGTTGCTCAGCGTGCTCGGGCTCTGCCACCGCCTGCGCCTATGCCTGTGCCTGTCCCGGCGAGGAGGCCTGTGAGGGCTGTGCCGAAGAGGAAGAGGAAGTGAGCTGGGGTGTGGTGTGGTGTGGGGGGGAGGGGGGTATGATATGATATATACACGTATGCGAATTCTTATAGTCCTTGCCTGGTACCCTCCTCTCCTTCTTAATGTGAGTGTTGTTCATTACTATACCCACGGTGAAACGAAGCCTTCGTCTTGTAATGCTTCGTTGTATCACTCTTTTGATATTGTCATTGTCCCATCTCTGTGCGACTCGGGACTCGGTTTCCGACAACGGTATGCATTCAGTCACTGTGGCGTAGACGAGGAAGCTCCCCTGCATTCAAGTTGCGGATATCGATCTGGTTGATCTTGCAGGGTGCGAGTTCGTATTGTCTGGCTTGGGACTCGGATTGACATCAACGACCATGCAGGCCGTGGCGATACTTGGCATTTCTGTCCTCCTAGGCCTCTCGTATGACTATCGTCAGAAACACAATCTTCGGTAGCCTGGAACTTGCCCAGAGGCTGCGATACTGAGATATATGGGGCGATATAAGTTTGTCTGTGTATGCGCTGCACGATTTGATTTTCGGACGACCCACAAATAGTGGTGCCCGGCAGCTGTATAAGTTTTTGGGACAGCAGGGCCGCGGCGAGTGGTCACCGTCTTTGAGTCAGCTCATGGGCCCCGCCGCCCCGATGAGTCACCGACGCCGGCCGATTGTACAGTTGCAACGATTCCAACCTGCTGCTCTCTGCTGCTCTATGCTCGAAATCACTCGGCATGCACCGGCCAGCGGCGGTAAGTGCTGAAAAAGGAAACACGTTTTCCAAAAACGGCACCACCACTTTGTGAAGAGTCTGAAGACGTCTTGGCCTTTCTCTTCTTCTTTTCAACCACCATCATCTTCGTCTCCTGGCCACGCCTTTTCCTCGCGTGTTTGCCCTCCGACCCTTTCGGTGGTTTCATTTCCCTTTCGCACCGTCTGGACCATCCCCGGCCTACAGTCGCCGTTGAACAAGCCTTATATACACGCCGCTCCTTAAGCAAATCTCCTTCTTCACTACACCCCAGCCATGTTGGCTACCTCCTTAATCGCATCCGCACTCTTGGCCGCCCCCGCGTTCGCTGCCACAGCAGAGCAATGGCGCAACCGCACAATATACCAGGTACGCTCACTTGCAGACGCGACACTGACGCGCACAACGCTGACGTCTCGCGCACCAGCTCGTCGTCGACAGATTCGCCACCCCCGACGGGTCTAGCCCCGCGTGCGACACCTCCAACCGCGTCTACTGTGGAGGAACCTGGAACGGTGTCGTGAGCAAGCTCGACTACATCCAGGACATGGGCTTCGACGCCGTCTGGATCTCCCCCGTCGTCGCCAACATCGAGGGCACAACAGCTTACGGCGAGGCGTTCCACGGGTGAGTCAAATTTACACGCCCGTTGCGATCTGTCGCCCGGGGACAGCTCGGTAGCGCCGGTAGTATCCGCTATGACCGTATCTGACCCCGCACGCGCGCAGATACTGGACGCAGGACATCAACGCGCTCAACAGCCATTTCGGAACGGCCTCTGACCTCCAGGCACTCGCCGCCGCGTTGCACAAGCGCAACATGTACCTGATGGTCGACATCGTCGTCAACCACGTCGCGTCGCCGAAGAACCCGCCCGACTACACGATATTCACGCCGTTCGACCAGGCGTCGCAGTTCCACACAGAGGTCTTCATCCAGCAGGCGGATTACACCACGAACCAGACCGCCGTCGAGCAGGGCTGGCTCGGGGACACCAACCTGCCGCTCCCGGATATCGACACCGAGGACCCGAACATCGTCTCGACGTACAACACCTGGGTCGGGCAGCTCGTCAGCAACTACTCCGTCGACGGTCTCCGTATCGATACTGTGAAGCACATCCGTCAAGATTTCTGGCCTGACTTTGCCAAGTCCGCCGGTGTCTACACCGTCGGGGAAGTCGAAGACAACCGCACCGACTACCTTGCTGGCTACACCAGTCAGTATTGGCGTGATGTCTGGACGCATATACTCACCTTGTATCCTTTCCAGAGGTGATCGACTCCGTATTGGACTACTCGACGTACTACAGCGTGTTCCCCGCTTTCAGCTCCACTTCCGGTAACCTCTCGACGGTCTCTCAAGTGGTACAGGAAGCGCAGTCGTCGTTCAACAACGGCGAGTTCTTCGTCGGTTCGTTCATCGAGAACCACGACCAGCCCCGTTTCCAGTCCATCACGACTGATCAAGCTGTACGTGTGTTTTGTATCGAACAGTGACTCGGGCGCTGACGTCGCCATCTGTCAGCTTGTCATGAACGCCATGTCGTGGCCGTTCATCCAGGACGGTATCCCCATCCTTTACTACGGTCAAGAACAGGGCTATACCGGTAGCAACGACCCTGCGAACCGTGAAGCGTAAGTGTCCGATTCATCCAGAATATTCTGGATGTCATTGACACCCTTTGCAGGCTCTGGCTCTCGGGCTACGACACCAACAAGACTCTTGTCAAGCACGTGACGAAGCTGAACGCTGCGCGTCGTGCTGCTGCTGCGGCCGACTCGACGTACCTCACGACTGGGGCCAAGTTCCTCATCGCTGCGCCGAACACGCTCGCTGTCCAGAAGCCCGGTGTGCTTGCGTTGCTCGCGAACGGCGGTAATTCGTCGACGCCGCAGTGGACGGTGCCTAACGCGGGCTTCAAGGCGAACGAGGTGTTGATGGATATCGTTGCGTGTACGACTGTCACGGCCGATGGTAACGGTGGAGTGACCGTCACCGGCAGTGGTGGTATGCCTCTGGTAAGTCGTCCTTTCTCCTCGTGGACGTGAACGCGGACTGATCGTTTCTCGCGATTGCAGATCCTGATGCCCACCGCCGTCGGCAGCCCTGTGTGCTCATCGACCGCGTCATCGACGCCGGCGTCGTCGCAGAAGAACGCGGCGTCGGTCCTCGCAACGCAGATCTTTGGTGTGACGTTGGCTGCGATCCTCGCTGCTGCCGTCACGGTTATGTGAACGCAAGTGTTCGTTCTGTTTCTGTCACGTTACGATTGGACATTTTGGACAATGACTCTTGATTACCCTCATTACGCCCACCGCACCTCACACTATTCGATTCCCATGTAGTAGATACCAGGCATGTTTATCACCTTTTTTTGTCTTGATTTGTGAGCGGAGGACTATAGAATTGGCTCTTGGAATCATACTATGGGGCACTCATCTTGACAAANTGGAGGTGCCGGTTTTGGCAGACGGTGTTTCCATCTTATAATTATATCTCGCCGCCGGCCGGTGCATGCCGAGTGATTTCGAGGGTTGTGGCGCCCTNGCAGGCTTGGCGTGCCCTCTCCTCGCTCACCTGTGCTCTCTCAGAGTCACAGACTTGTATGAACAGGACATAGAGCAGCAGCATGGCCCTCTGTTGTCGCTGTNGGCATCGTTGCAACTGTACAATCGGCCGGNNTCGGTGACTCAAAGATGTGTAGGCACACCTAAGGTAGGCGCAGGTCAGATCCAACCACTATGTGATGTTACGCTGATCGGATCAGAAAACGCACGTGATGCAGAATATACTGCGTTTGGCAGGACATTACAAATGTGAGAGGAGCAGTGACATTCACGATAAGTGTGATTCCTGTGTGAAAGATAATGAATGAAAAAAAATGTACAAACAAATGAAGGGAGTTCAACAGCCTCAGTAACAGCTCCATGGCCCAATAAGTTCACACTCGAGTCTGCAGGTCTAGCACCGGAAGTGGGTAGACTGGGTAACAGTTGAACCGAGTTGCTCAGTCTGGACACAGTGGTTACATCTCGTTTGCGCTTTCCTAGCTGATTCGGACTGTCGCACTCCATCGCACAAGACGCTGACATTCATCGTTGGTGGTCAAGTTGGTAGTTGTTTGATGTTCAATACTCAGCCTGTCGTGACTCATACTGAACGTGCCAGCTACAACTTGTATGCAAATTGTGTTTTACCGTTTACGTCGCTGGGAGTGTATGCCTCGTGTCTTCTTACATAGAGTCGCTGCCCGTTGTATTGTGATTCAGATCATGCATTAGTATTGCAAGTCAACTCACCTATAATAAACATGCTACAGTATGTTAACATTTTCATGTATTACGCACACGTCGTTAGCCTTCTTGTGTTGCGGTTTCCCTTCTGCCAAACACAGTATATTCTGCATCACGTGCGTTTTTGTTACAAACACGCGTGCGCTCTTATTCTTTTTCCCTTTCTTTTCCCTTTACTCCTCGTTATCCCCTTATTCTCTCATCCACTTCCTTCGTCGTACCCTTACCCGCATATGGACTCCCATACGTATACCTAGTACGACTCACCCCCTTTCCTATTCCCTTACTGCGGATGAACCACCTTCGTTGACGCTCACCGTTCCAACGGTTCCCCTTCGAACGATCCTCCTTTTACCTCTGCAGTCCTTTAGTACTCGAACGATCCTCCTTCAGATTCCGCAGTTCTCATACTTGTATAAATACCTGTACGCGTCGGTCAAGTTGTTCCCCAACTTGACCTCCTTGTTAATAGAGGTTATCTTCCACTCTGAACATCGTCCTTGTCTGCACATCGTCCTCATCGTCTCACTTGAACCTCGTCCTAGTTAGAACTCGTGCCGAAGTTATGCCTCACGTAACAGTAATGTTCCACAACATTCCGTGTCATTCTGAGGCATTCTGAGCGCTTATTCAGCGACGATGTGTGGTCGTGCTTCAACTAAGCTCTGCCAACACATTGCCTGGGGGCTGATGGAATAGTGATTTGTCGTGTCTTGTGAACATTCCGTGACCTTCCGTGAGGTTCCGGAGCAAAGTTTTGCTCCTTCAAAAATGGTCCGGCCGGCCTCGTGACAATCTCAGAAGGTCCGGAATGGTAATCCGGGGAGGCAATCTTGTCACGTCCCTGGAGTCCATCTCGGTCCAGAACCTTCCCGAGCATTCCCGCAGGTCTTGTGACTTTTAGGAAATATCCGGGGGGTTATCGGCATATTCTGAGAGTCCGGGCTTGCTGACAAAGTATTCTGGGGCTTTGTGACAGTCTCCGGGGGCTCTGTCACATGCTACNGCCCAGAACATTCTGTTCCCAGGATATTCCGGCATATTCNTNTCNGGTTTCGGGAATACTTTGTGGCGGCAGNGGTTTCTTCGGCNGCNAAAATAAANAAAGAAATGGAAAATGAAAGGTGAACTTGGTAANGTCTTNAAGAAAAGAAAGAAATTAAAAAGAAAAAGGTAAGGGGCGGGCCATGTGCCTTTGGGTCATGTGACTTTGACTGTCTTCCAGGGGTTTAGTGTGGGTGATGCGCTGGCAAGTGTCTTCTCCAACTGTACTCAGGTTTCGGATCCCATTGCTGCATGCCTATTATTGACGTAACAGGCCCAGATCCCGGTGGGCTTATCACAACCATCGCGATATGCGGGACCGTGGTAATTGCAGCGACTGGATTCGTGGTGTTTCTGTATTGGCCGAATGCGGCATCCCAAGAAACTGATCTATTGTGAGTGGCTGCTTCTATGGGCGTTACGCAGCATACTGATCGTGCCATGGGGGTGATTCTGCTTCTCCGTGATAGTTTGGTGACCTTCGCCTTGCAGGAGCTTCCTCCTGCTCGGGTGCCAGGCGATGTGGTCGCGCAGACTGAGTGCTTGGTGGTGGGCTGATGGGTCGCGATTCGAGGTACGTAATGTCATGCGTAAGGAACAATACGCGGGCCTCTGCCTGACATGTACCTTCCAGGTGTGAGCGTAGGATTCCTCGTGTCAGATCACATATCTGAGGGGGGCGCTTCTTGTAGCTTAGCGCTGTCTGCTAGTCGTACTCGCGTTTGAGTCCTTTGATCCTGATACCACATGTTTCCGACTCCCGAAGAGAAGCCTGATTTGGGCAGCCTGATCTTTGCTGCTATCTTTGTGGGCTTCTTTTTGATCTTCGCGGCAGTGGTCACGGGGTGGGTATTTCTGGCGGAGCGAAGAGCAGCAGGGAGAGTCGCGGTGTGCGTACTCGGCCTTCCCTTTCGTGTCTCTTTCAGTGGTTGACTCTCCCTTCCTCCTTCAACAGCGATATTCCTTTGCAGAATATCAATGGACCTTCCATTTGATGGTATACGAGGAGGGTGTGTGTTTGTAGGAGGGGTCCTCTGGTACATTCTTCACAGAATACGGCTATATTCTGTCTGCCCGGTACCAAACTGGTTTGGTGCAGGACAGTGTTTTACCCTCTGAACATGGCCCGATCCCTCTGAGACCATCCTCTTGCCTACGTGGGAAGTCCGAGTTTCAAATCTCGGACTTCATCGGAACCATTAGCGCGGATCTTGGACCCTCCCGGACCCTCTGGGACCCCCATCGGACCCTCATTGGACACTCTCGGACCTATTTCAGGCCTCTCTCTTACACTCCTTTCTACATTCGAGTACCTCGGCCTACCTCTACGACTCCTCTCCAAACGCCCTTATGTGGTACCCCTCTACCAGGAGTTCTCCCATTGTTGGGTGTGTTCTCCTGCACTTAGGAGCCTGTCCGGTGCATCACCGCTATCATGTGAGGCCATCTTTGTGGCTTCTGTGTGTGCAAGCCATGCTACTAGATGGACCGCCCACACATTGATTGCTAGGTATGCATGTTCCAAATCCTCTGCCCCTACTCCCGCTGTGAAGGTCATGTTATCGGGATATGTGTTATCATTGGTGCGTGGCGGGATTTTTAGTGCATGCTCATATATGAGGTTCATAATATTTGCAAACCGTACAGAGGTCTTGCCATCTATGAGGGCAATGACCATCTGCTTGTGGCGCGAGCTACGATCCCCCATTGAAGAAAGGAGATGGAGGAGGAGGTCTGCAAGCGTCCAGCACCATTTTGCAAGGTGATCGAGTATGATGTCAATCTTCTGCCTGCTTGTCAAGCGTGTACGTTGCGAAGAATTCATGGGAGACTCGGATGTGGATATAGTTTCCATTCAAGTTTTCTCTTGCTCTATGCTACTTATCGATGAACATTGAATGTTGAACAATTCTGTGTACCTATCGATGGATGGTCTTGCAAGCACTTGTGCCGTGAGTTGCCGACATGTTTAGGGCGGGTCAAAAATCGTTCAAACTGCAGCTTATCGCCGGCATTATCGCCTATTGCAGGCCCCGCGCCAAAGGGCCTTATTTCGAAGCAGACCTTAACTACAGAAGATCGACGCGGCAGCTCATCGGATTATTAAGGTCAGCCACGCAGACTAGGATTCTGATATAAAATGCTCGCAGACCATGACCATTTGTGAATCGGGAGGAAAATCCGTACTATAGCCACGTCATCAGCATGACACATATAGACGCCTGTACACGTCTCAGCCGGTCCGCCCGTCTCTCTTCCTCCTCCTGCCCTCCTCCTTCTCATTTTTGTGTTTGTCGGAGGATTCGACATTCTGCCTCCCATCACACTCGGTACTAGGCCTACCGTCATGACAGCCCTAACTCGAAATCTTCCTTGGTTCATCAAAGATCTTGGTATCTCCATCGTCGGCCAGGTATGTTGAGAGCTCCCTGCTTCCTCCTATATTCACGGCCACTTACCACTGTTTTCATTAGAAATGTTACACCAGTCTCGTTGAGAATTTGGACATAGCTGATGTTGAGTGCTTGAAGTACTCGTTGTCCAAGGGTTTAGGGCTTGGTATCGTTATGGGAGGGTCTATCATGAAAGTGCCGCAGCTCTTACTCAGTCCGTCGCTCGTTTCTTCCTCATTCGACATGGACTAATTTTGCTGTGTTTTTCAACTTTCCGGAGGTGAAAAGTTCTCACTTTCTGGAGATAAAAATATATGTATTTCCGATTGTAAAAATATGTATATTTCTAGTGCCGGAAAGTACTACATTTTTACTACAAGATATTGGTTGCTTTTTAACGCGCTTTTCAGCGCCGGAAATATTGCTTCACTGGTAGTGAATGGAGACGACTGGTTCTCCTGGACCCACAGGTTGCCCACAACCGTTCCTGTCTTCCATCATGTCTTCTAGTAGCACGTATTCTTCTCCTCCGCCATCGTATCAATCTACCCCACCAAAGTAAGTTCTTGCTCAGAACCACAGTCTGCGTTGAACCAACCACTGATCTTGATGGCCTGCGGCAGTGAGCGCTACCATGAGCAACATCGCAGTCGGGCTCAGCAGCAGCACACAGCACCCGATTCACCTCTGATGTCTAATCCGACCCATCGCAACTACAACACCGTCCACATCGGCACACACAGATTCGAGTCCGCCAAGTCTGGCTCAAGTGCTCTCTACGTGATCTCCGCAGTCCTCGTCTTCGTCGTCCTTGTCCTCGTGCACGAGACCTTCCATCTCGTCGGGGGCCAGATGGAGAAACGGATGTGGCAGCAAGAGAGGCGGGCGCACGTAGCGGAGGTGACGACGTGGCAGCGCGAACGGGAGGAACGCGAGCGCGGCGAGGCGGAGGCTAGGCGGGCGTTTGGGGAGGAGAGGCAACGGGCGAGGGAGGTGTATGAGAGGGAGCGGGCGTCGTATGAGCTCGAACGCGCAAGGTGGGAGCGCGACCGGGTGGCGCATAGGCCGTTTTGGTCGGAGCCGTGGCTTTTGTGGGAGTCGTGTTTGGCGTATAATACGAGGATGTACAAGGCGAGGTTGAGGAACCTGCCGCTGGGAGGGGGGAATTGGCTTGAGGCGTGTAAGTCGACGCAGTTGGGGTGGCATGGGCGCGCTATCTCTGCGGAGAGCTGTGATGTTGAGGTGCGTTTACTCTCGGTCCATGCTCACGCGCTCACGGTTCAGTGCTCATGCCGCTTCTTGGTGACAGGAAGACTATGTATACGGGATGTTCAGAATCGACTTTGATCAACCCCAATGCCAGACCCGGTGGGGTGATTGGACATGGAATAAGGTTTGTGCGCGGTGTATTGTACCATTATCTCACCTTCTGACCTGTCTTTTACCCGCTGCTCGCAGGGATGCGTCAGACCAGGCTTTCGCGTACGTCGTCTCCCTTCTCAAAATCTTAACATTCTGCTGACCTTACTATTCTATTTAGGCACTCGAAGCACCCCTCTGGAACCAGAAGTGGGGAGACCACGTGTACGAAATGTGTGCGACGACGCCTGGCGTCCTCGCAGGATACTGGGACCTGGGGCCGCCTATGCAGTGCAGGCAAGAGGTGAGTGTTGAAGTCTTTTTGGCTGCCATTCGCTGACCCGCGCACGATAGGGTGATAAAGATATAGGGATGGTGGGGAGGTGGGAGTACCGCGATGATGGATGCTGGTGAATAGTCTGTGAGTCTGTGTATGTGGTGTTATCCAGTGTCGTTTCATTGTCGTCTAGCTATGATGTTATCTCTCGCTCTCGTTTTCGCTCTCGTCTGGATGATTTGTTGTATCGTAAACTGAGGTTCTGACGTGTATTTGTATCGTGACTACTATCATCTGGGATATTGTCCTATTGAGTCGTTTTTCATTGATGGCCAGCTCACTTGCGATCATTCGTCCCAGCTGTGGAAACCTTGGCGGATCGAGGCGTGATCCATACAAATATCCACTATGGGAACGTGCTCTTTGCACAGCCAACACCAGGGGAGCCGCTGCGAGTCGCTCTCATTGATTTTGGATGTGCATGGCGCCGAGAGGCTGACGAAGACGACGAAAGCTGGCAAGACATTGTTGAATCCCATAGTACAGACGATAGTAGTAAAGGCGGCGATATCATGACGCACACAACTTGAAGTCTGTTCCGAGTACAACTTCGTGATGTCCCCAGTACGAATGTCTCGTCCCGAAACCAGACTTGAATCGATCCCTATCACCGCAATAGACAAGTTGTGTCAGTCACATAGAATTCTTGCTAAGCCGCAGGGGAAGTACAACAAGTCACATATTGGTACGTCTGGATTCCAAGCCAGGAGTCGCAGTCGGTGTGATATCAGGAGAGATATCAGGGTGATTCAACGGCAGCGTTGCGTCTGGAGACGAGAACGGCCACCGAGACAAGATTGGGAAGCTAGCCCTGGGCATATACAAGAGAGGTCCCGACGAAAGGCGAAGTCCGAGCTGTCCTGGCTTGCGAGAACCCATGGAAAGCGGGTTGGCTTTCCTAGTAGTCGAGTATTTGGAAAGAATGAGCTCGAGACCCTGAGTTGCTGTAAGCATTTCTTTCGGTGAACTAGAAGGTTGCGTAGCAGTATGGGCTTCCGGAGTTGGAGGGGTCATGCTTGCGGTTGTTAGCGTATCGTCTTCGAGTTGAGTCTGGGGCTTGATAGAACACCCGGATACCTGATGCGGCTGATGAGAGTGGGTTGTACCAGACGTTTCGGTCGGATGAGACTGCAAGATGGCCTCGGGAAGTAAGATGACCTCGGACGGTTGGATCGTCTTGAGGGCTTGGGTCGCCTTCAAGGGGGGAGCAATCGACTCATTGAGTTCAGTCACCTTGGTTGATTGATCCTGATTCGGTTGGGACCGTTGCAGGCCTGGCAAGCACGACTGACTCTGAGTGTCCGGTGGCGCTATCGTCTTGCACACTACAACAATTGCACCAGAAGACGAAGGTGCGATTTCTGCTGACGCCGTGGACGCAGTAGGAGGATCGATACGATCGCCAGGTGGAACAGTTTGAAAATGTTGCCTCAATAGTTGGACGAGCTCCGAGACCTCAGTCGGCGCAGGGGATCCCGATTCAGCATTATCTTGTTCTTCGTGTTTGAGGATTTCGCTCTCCGGACGCTGACAATATACTGTGACATCCGAGCCAGGTAGACGCACAGCACACATCTCTTTGGGAGATTCTTCGTCGGCCTCCGCCGTTGTCTGTGGCTAACTTCACGTTAGAATCATTTGATCAGAGCCCACATGTATGCAAACACGACTTACTAATTCAACCGCTTTGAATTGTATGATGTGGTCCAAATGCGCGTTGATATACCCAGCAGGAAGAGGAAGAATCTCGCGATTGTAACGGGCTAGTTGAACGACGGCGATGAGATGGTCCTCTGATTCTTCAAAGATATACGGATCCATCGAGGTGATCCTGAAGTCAATGAAGGCAGGGTCTCCGATCTCCCCGTCAATAAATCCCTCGCCCGGGTCGCGTTCGTCGTCGAACTCATCTGAATCATCTGAATCATATTCGCTAGATTCGTCCGAGTAGCATGATTCGTCCGATTCCTCTGAATGTAGTCATATCAGAACACAGCGTGGCGAGAGTTTGAATGAGATGTTTACCCTGAACTGGAACTTGTACCACCCGACGGGCGGGAACGATGTACCGGGGAACAAACTTCTTGCTAGAGAATTCGCCAGTGACATCGCACACTGAGGACGTGTTGAGCAGCACATCGCACTGCTTTGCATGAGTCTTCTCGGCGGACTTGAAGGCGAGGGTCGAGAAGGAGACGTCGGCGGCGCGTTCTTTGGGAACCAGCGCAAACAATGGCAAAGGAAAGAACGTAGCGAAAGACTATCACATAATGAAGTAAGATACGTTCGGAAGCGAGGATAATAAAATATACCTTGTGTACGCCTACAATCACGCAGTCCTTGTCCAGAGCTTCTTGCAGGACTTCTTGTAAATGTTTGTTCGAAGATAGTTGGCGTGGGTCCAGCGGCACAGCCATATTAGATGCGGTATAAAGGAGTGCTGTGTATAGGTTTCTCTGGTATGTAGTGTAGGTGTAGAATGTGGGTATAGTAAAGAGTTACGAAGTGGTTCAAGTTCAAGTTCAAGCTCATGCTAACTTACGCTTCAAGTTGAACATGGCTGAGGCAATTGCTTTTACGTAAGTACATACAGTGGGCGCTAGGCGCACTTGAGCTGCGTTTGTACGCGACGGTCTCGGGTTTGCTCATCCCGTCATGTCTTCATCATTGCCTGCGCTGCTCGTTCTTGTGATTGTTTTTGGACTCATGGTCTGCTCATGGGTCTTTACTCGCAAAGGAGAAAATCAAACGTATGTCTGATTTATGTAGCTTGTCACCGACTTGACCATGACCTCCTCACAGGTTGATCCGGACAGCCCTCATGCTCACACTAGCATGTTGTTATCTCATGTGGATGGTTGCGTATCTTGCTCAGGTACATCCATTGGAGAGTATGTGAACATAATTTCCTACGATTATTTACGTCTCACGGCACTCCAGGACCACGTAAGGCTCTCGGTGCTCAAGAGTAGGAGGTTGCTCAGACTTGTGGGTCTTGCAGAGATAGGTGCAGTGGATGATGATACCTCGTGAGCACAGTGTTTCCGCTATAGTCAATATCGTAAGCTAACCATGGCATAGCAGTTGCTGTACCACGGATTTGTTATTATTATGCATGGATCACTCTCTTTTCTCCCTCCCTTGCCAGCATTTCGACGATAGCTGGTGCGCTTTAAAGGTCACCCGTCGATATCCTTGGACATGTCTGAATGCATTTAGTTACGGAGCTTCTACATATAGGCGGATATCGTGCAAATGGGGCTCGACATTGGATAAAGCAGTCTCACAAAGAATCATTGCCATGCCAGATGTGGATCGCCCCAACCCAATGCGGAGTCATAGTCATTGCTAGTGTTCAAGCTTGGTCCTTCAAAAGATGGCCACCCGCTGGCGGCGTCATCAGCCATCGATTCTGTGTACTCGTCTTCCATCTCGTCTTCGTCTAAATGTCCAGCATCGGAGGATAAAGCTCTGGACGAAGGTGGACGAGGAACAAAACCTGGGAACAGGACCTCCCACCTGCTCCCATGTTCAGTTCCCATCTGTGTCAACACTAGGTCTGTGTGCTGCGTCACTGCCGCGACCAGCACCTCGATCCAGCCGCCGCAGAGGGTACTGATATCCTTTTCAAACCAGAGGTCACGGAAGAGTACTGTTCCAGTCTGAAACACTTCCATCTTACTTTTGACCGCGACGGCGATATCAACCAGAGGTATAGGTTGATTAGCGGCTGAGTCAGGAAGATGGTGGCTATCTGCCAAGAGAACGTGTGGGTTTCGATTCGACATGGACTGCGGTAACCCAAGTGAGTCGCAGTTCTGAGCGCGTCTCTGGGCGTATTCCGCGCCATCCTTTCGACGGAACGCCGCGGTCTGACTGGCAAAACCAAGCTCAGAGTCTCGACCCCATGGGTCGTCCTCCTGCGCCTGGCCGACACCGCCAATGTCTACCTCGTAGTCCCATTGATCTGCGGTGCCGCGACACCAGCTCGCGAATTCCTCTACGGTCCACTCAAATTTGTGATCGTCATGTCGGAAGATACGGTCTGTCCGTTTCGTGGGATCGAGGAATCCTTTGCGAGTCCCTGGGGGCGCATTTGGCGGCGTGAATCGGGCGTTGAATGTGTAAGAAGGTGTGGTGATCAGGAGCATCCGCGGGTGGTACAGTCCCAAGAGGACCGGCGCAAAGTTCTCCAGGCTGTTCTCAGGGAGATGTTCAATTCTAGTACGAGACACGAGATCAGAGTAGAGGTGTAAGCCTGGACATATGTAGTACGTTAGGATGAGCGGGAAATTGTACATACACTTCTGTGGCGACGATACACTCTATATCCATGAATTCTTCATTGTATACTCCTAAGTCTCCCATCCATATCTTCACATCCAACGGTTCCCATCGCACCTGCCAGTCGCTGAGCGAGTCAGCATCTCTGGCAGACACGGCCTGAACAGCGTCTTTCAGATCGGAAGGAGATATGTCGAGACCATGCAAGATATTGATGTGAAGAAAGTCATCCACGTCGTCGGTAACATCTTGACGAGAGTTCACAGATGCCGTATATTCCATATACTTGCTTCTCCTGCCAATCGATATCGTAGATGGAACTATTGAGGCTAGCGGTCCAGATAGCCATGGCGCAGGATTGCAGATACATCCAATCAGTTCGCCTTCGCCACATCCAACATCAAGGACCTAAGACAGCCACGATAGGTTCACTAGAGTGGTACAATACCTGCAATGATAAACGTACCTGTCTGACACGTTCTCGCCGCAGGATTTCGAGCACCCATCCGCGCCGTTCTAGATAAAGCGCAGGACTGAAAGTTACTTGGAGTTCTTCCACGAGCTCGGCAGCTGGGTTTCCTTCGAAAGGCATCGCGCAAAGATATAGGAATCAGCTGTGAAAAAGCAGCGCAGAGTTATCAAAGTGGCGAGAAAGAAGCCGTCAGGGAGAGACGCGCCCGCACGCCGCAGTGCAGTCTGCACTGTGCCGTCGTGTTCGATTGCACCCGATCGCCCTCCGAGTCACTCGCCGGGCCAGCCATAGTGAACTATGAAATTGAGCCTCTACATAGTACAACACAGCAGGTCGACGCAGAAGAGCCTTCGTGACCACAGACTCCACCAACACGAAAGAAAACTTGTTTGGTCCGTGCTTTCTGAGGCAAGCAATGTCATCTCGTCGCTCCGACTCGCAAGAGCATTCAGGCTACACACGCATTCAGAGAATCAACTTCTCCCCGTTCCTTCTGCAGGAGTGAATGGTCCCTGGCCGGTAGAAGTGAGTCATGGCATATCAGGCTTTATCAGCCTCGCCGCCCCATCGCATCAGTAAGTAGTATGTCCCATAAAACGTGCCTAAAGTAGTAAAGAGTCAGGCGTACCAATACACCAGTTCCCAGTAGAATATGACGCGGTCTCAACTATACCCTCTCCAAACCGACCCAGAGACCGGCGAGCCATTCTTTCGCCTCCCCGCACCGCTGGAAAACATCATCATCACACCTGCACGTCCTACCGACGTTACTGATCTCATTACCGTCCTGGACAACCCGGCCGTGTACAAATGGCTGGATGGTGCACCTCATCCTTTCCTGGAGGAGCATGCCATGGACAGATCAGGGAAGATGACGAATCAATCGGAGCAGGTATTGAAGGAGATGAGGAAAGCGGAGGAGGCATTTCCCAACGAGCCACGCCAGTTTGCGAGTGGAAGCCCGGTCAATGTGATCAGAGAGGTGCAGGCGGATGGAAGTCAGGTCTACGTCGGTGATATCAAGGTGTATGTTCTGGCACCTTAGTGCAACATCCGATGTACGGGCGAGGACTCTGGAGGAAAACAACCCACGTCAGATTGGAGATGGGACTCGGAATATCGTATGGGAGATGACTGGTAAGGTATTGGGTCCCTTTTCAGATGCTTACCGTGCTGAGATCGTGAACACAGACTATTTGGCGACCTCTCACCATGGCCGAGGTATCATGTCAGCGGTCATCAGCACGGTCATACGTGCATGGATGATTCCTTGGCATGAACGCACGGCACATCACAAACCTCGCTTTCGGAGGCAACGTCGGAAGCGTGCGTGCGTTCGAGAAGAATGGGTTTGTGCAAGAGGGTCCCATTAGAGAAACACATAGGTGACTCAGTCTGGAACCGTGCATACACGCGTGCATGTTTTGACCTGGACGCTGGATGTTCCATGGACCTGAATACATTACAGATACGGAGCTGACTTAGACGTTGTCCTCAGTTCGACCCAAGGGAATTGGGGATTGTCGGCATCGAGGTCGTAGAGGGATACACGATCCCAATCGGTGTTGGGTCTCAAACAGTGTATCCAAATTTCGAATAACAGACGCCGATAATTCCCCCACCCTCGGTAGCTGTCCGCGGCCGACGCCTACTTACATCTGTTATACTTTCATCTCTACCCTTTATCTCCTCTCATCAGACTCAGGCATCGACCGCGGTAATGGCAGCAACTGAGCTTTCTGAGTGAGCTAGAGGCGCAATGAATGGAATAAACCAGCTGAGGAGGACTTGGGAGGGGTGGCAAACTCCCACGTTCATTTTAGAATGATCACTTGTACTTTCAGCGTCGGAGATGTGCGGTGAGTACTTGCAGCTAGCTATTCGACTCATTGGTCTCGTACTTAGCGACTTCTGTCATTAGTCACCCATCCACCTGTGCATTGCGAGTGCATTGCGATCGACCGCGACTGAGTCATCCAAGGCCTTTACTAAGCCATCGATTTCACTAGATTGAAATCTGGCTTTGGCGTATGCAATCACTATAAAACAGAGTTGAGAGGTGCAGTAGTGTCCTCCAACATACAAACATCCACAGCAATGTCTATCATCCCAGAGACACACGAGGCGGTTGGTCTGGAAGCCGTCGGGGGCCCTCTTACGTCCTTCCAGAGGCCCACCCTGAAGCCTGGACGTGACCAGGTGCTCGTACGAGTGCTATGGACAGCCGGGGGAGCAGTCACTGTGTGGATTGTTGATTTCAATTTGACTAATCCCGAGTTACCCTATGTCGTTGGGGAAAACATCGTCGGAGAGGTTGTGGTAGTTGGAGAAGGCGTCACGGATCTCAAGCCTGGCGACAAGATACTTTCGTTCAGCTTCCCGGAAGAAGCGTACGGCAAAGCCGCGCAGGAATACTCCCTGCTGAGCAAGTGGAACGTTGGCAAAGTGAGTGGGGGTTGTTTTTGTTTTCAGTTTGGTCGAGCCAGACTAACCAAACCGGTAGCTTCCTTCGAACATCACACCTCAAGAGGCAGCTACTGTCCCAGACAAGTGAGTAATATGGTCATCTGCAAATGAAAGAAGCGAGGTACTCATATGCCACGTACAAGTCTGGTCACCGCGTACTTCACCCTGTTTGACCAGCTCCCACTTCCGGCAACTTCTCTACCCGCGACATCCCCGCCCGCGCAAGCTTCAACCCCGATCCTAGTATGGGGTGCAGGTGGCAGCACCGGTCGATACGCAATCCAACTTCTCCACTTGGCAGGCTACCAGAAGGTTTTAGCGGTGGCTTCTTCTCGCCATCATGAATACCTTCGCACCATCGGTGCCAGCGCGACATTCGACTACAACGCATCAGATATCACGCAGAAGATTTTGGATGCTGCTGGAGGCGCGGTCCCGCTTGTCTTCGACACCATTGCGGACGAGGACAACAGCTTGCGGCTTATCTCCCAAGTTGTTAGTGACGGTAGTAAGGTTGCATATCTTTTGCCCGTCCGCGAGGGAGGTCACGGCGCTGTGCACGGTGTCAAATGGAAACCGGACGGCGTCGCTTTCCCCAAAGGAGTGGAGCTTGTCGCTGTTGCGACAAGATTATATCAGAAGGCAAGTCCCCTCCATTCTTCTTCGGTATGGCAGAAGAGCTGAACTCGAGGCGGTCGCGTCGTTCTGATCCAGAATGATCAATTCAAGCGCGAGCTGCAACATAGGATTATCCCGGATCTTCTAAGCAGGGGACTGATCAAGCCGAATAGTGTTCGGGAGGTCGAAGGCGCAACCTTGTTGGAAAGAGTGACCAAGGCGGTCGATTTGTTGCGGCGAGGTGAAGTTAGCGGAGAGAGGCTTGTAATCAAAGTTGCAAACTAGACACATACCCCAGATGAAGCCTTTGTCGTCTCCAGAGCAGCATGTAGGTGGTACCAGTAAGGTCTTTGACGCCACAGCTATGACAGACGCCCATGAAATGGAGAGACGCTTATGATCAGCGGCGCTCTTCGATGTGATGTGCTTGCTTCTTGACCTCTTCATTCTTCATACTAATAGGGCCTCAGGTCCTTTAGTAGCTTGTCCGAAGCCTATTCCACGTTCTTCAGAAATCATCGGCTGAAGCTCGGATGATAGATATGGACGCTGTCGTATCGCGTGCCACAGTGCTGGCAGGGCTACCGGCGTGCACGCCACCCGGCCTTTCCGGTGGTCAGCTACACACAGCGATCGGAAGGCTGGTGTGCTCGCATAGAGGCGGCATTGGCTGGAAATGGAACAAAGTACGAGTCCTTGTTTGCTCTTCTCTGAGTCACAGCTAATCGTCTCTCTCCTAACATATCAAGGTTTGAACCTGCTTCCTGCTTCTCATAGCCATGTGACCCGCATGGTATGGGTACCTATCAGTCATGAGTTCGCGAATCCCTGCTTCCAAAAATGCAGCTTTGAGGATGTTGTCCTAACGACCATGTGCTATTCGCAGAGCTATTCCCAGTGCCTCAGCCCTATCGTCGAGTACATGTCTAAGTACCCTGACACGGTGACCGTCCTTCCGAACCCGATGCTCAAGCGGCCGATAATCTTAGCATTTATGGTCTTATCTATAGACACACTATCTCGGATATCTCGCAGCAGCACACGGAGGACGCTCTCAGTACAATTCGCGGACTTTTCCTCCAGTCTCTGGCGTCAGGATTGTCCTCTGACCCATCTTCTATCACCGGTGAGCGACCAGGGGCATGTGCAACGTTGCAAGACTCATGCGGTGAGCTTTGGTAAGTTGTCCTGCATGATCAGTCGTCCGAGTGGATCAGGACCATCCCAGGTCTTCTGCACCCTCGTTGTTGCACAACCGTGGCGTGCTCAAGGTCGCCGATGCTGGCCCGTACGACGTGTCATGCGATCCGCGCATTAGGTTTGGGGTTTGTACTCTCGTAGGCTCTCTCCAGGCTCTTGGGATGGACAGAAGGAGGCGACCGAGAGAAGATATAAAATGCGAGCAAGTTTTGGCCGTACTCCTCCCCAAGCCTTAGGAACCTACCAAGCTTTTCCTATTGAAAGCCAGATCATGACGTCCTTCCTCTCGCTTGTCGGCCTATTCCTGGCATACTCCGCCACGCAGGTAGTCGCATTCGACAACACCAGAAATGATAACGTAAGGTTTCTATCTTCCTGACTATCGCCGGGTTATTAACAAGTCCTTCCACACAGCTTGCTGTCTACTGGGGTCAAGATTCGTACGGTGCTACACACAATGATCCTGCCAATAACCAGATGACACTCTCCGCGTACTGTCAGGTACGATCTCCTTTCTCCGTGCACCTTGCATCGACTGAACGTGTGATTTGTAGGATGACTCCATCGACGCCTTCCCCATTGCATTTTTGAATGTTTTCTTCGGTGCTGGTGGTCTCCCTTCTATTGATCTGGCGAACGTACGTCCGTCTTGATAATCATCATTCTTTCTCTCGACTAAATGCATCTCTTCCATAGACTTGCAGTTCCAGCTCCGACCCCGTCTTCGACGGTACTCAATTGGCCAATTGCCAATTCCTCGCTACAGATATCCAAACGTGCCAGTCCAAAGGCAAGATTGTCACCCTCAGTCTGGGTGGTGCCACCGGCGCCGCTGGGTTCACCTCGGATAGCCAAGCGCAGAGCTTTGCAGATACCCTATGGAACCTATTCTTGGGTGGCTCGAGTTCCACGAGACCGTTCGGAAACGCCGTCCTCGACGGAATCGATCTGGACATCGAGGGTGGTTCGACGGATTATTTCCCGGCGTTCGTTACTCAACTCAGGTCGCACATGAATGGTGCAAGCAAGCAGTATGTATACCCTACCCTCGACAGGTGCCCATATTTACTGATTCATCTCATAGATACTACATCACCGCCGCTCCTCAGTGTCCTTTCCCCGATGCTGAGCTTGGTAGCGTCATCAATGCTGTAGGCTTCGACGCCATCTACGTTCAATTCTGTAAGCATGATCACGTTATTTGTCCTTCGTCACGGTATGCTGAGCATTTTGCGACAGACAACAACTTTTGCGGTCTGCAAGCCTTCTCCAACCCCAACGACTGGAACTTTGGTACATGGGACAACTGGGCCAAGACGACTTCTCCCAACCCGAACGTCAAGATCTACATCGGTGCACCAGCTTCGTCGACTGCTGCAGGAAGCGGATATGTTCCCATCTCTACACTCACCACGGTCATTCAGCAGACACGGGCGCAGTTTTCTTCGTTCGGCGGTGTCATGCTGTGGGATGCTAGTCAGGCATTTGGTGAGCCACTTCCTTCCCATCTCGTTTCGCAGTCAGATGTTGAACGCTCGTGTAGAAAATGATCGTTTCGATGCTGCTGTCAAGGCTGTTCTCACCAACGGAGCACCTCCCGCTCCCGCTCCGAGCCCAACCACAGTGCCGTCTACGCCCTCGCCAACTAGTGCACCTACCCCTACACCAACAAGTACGCCACCACCACCTTCTGGGAGCTGCGCTGGGGTGAATGCTTGGGTTAGTAATGTTGCGGTAAGTGTCCACTCGAATGATCTGGGTTATGACGAGATTGACGTCGAACTTTCCTTAATCAGTACGAGGGTGGTGATGAGGTTGTATACAACGGCCAACTGTGGACCGCCAAGTGGTGGAGCTACGGTGACACTCCAGGAGGTAAGAACCAATATAAAACGTTTCCGATCATAATTTCTTACTCATGCATACTCATTCAGGTGTTGCTGGAGACTGGCAAAGCGACGGCGCATGCCCAGCCGTTCTCAACCAGATCGTCCCTGTCCACTACGAGAGCAAGTCCGTCCCTCTGGAGGTGCCCGTCAAGACACCTGCTGCGGCTCTTGCGGCGAAGGAGAATGCGAGCCACAACCGCTCGAGGTTCTTTAAGCTTTGAAGGGGGATGCTCATCCGCGAGATTGGGATTGGGTCTTTTTATTTAGCATGACAAATGAAACGTGAGGATCGCATGAGGGTTATTCAGAGGCATTTTTCGACATACCCGAACTGTATTTTCTTGCTCTTGTGTTGATTCGATTCTATATAAAGTTGTTCAAACATGACGTCACGCGTGAACATACCCAAGCTCGACGCCTCTTGACTGTTGACTGCTTCCATCACATCGCAAGGCATAGCTTAGGCTCACAGCAACGAGCCCGAGCTGGAAAACTTGATCGAACACACTCGAGTCCGAGGACTGCTATGACGTCTACAAGACAGTCAAAGCGTGAACCGGAAATCAGGATGTCTGTCCCCAATCGGCGTGGCATCGACACAATAAGCAATGCGGCGGTCTCGACAAACGTAATTGGCACGACTTACCCGGAGTCGACTGCTGAAATTGGGAAAATCGAGGTACTTCACTAATCCCTTATTCAAGTGGGTGCCATGCCACGTGCTGGGCGGTGTCTTGGGGCAGAGCGTGTAACCTTTGGACTCGAGAAAGCCACGCTTGGAGGCCCAGAAACTGCCTGCACGATGGATAAGACGAGATTCCAGTGCATGCTGCGTAGCTGGCAGGCTCAATTCAACATTGTCGACATCAGAAGCAGTGAACGATGAGGTTGACATTGCCATGAGATAGAGCTCGAGCCTGTGAGCGGAAGGGTCAGGTTCAAGTTAATTTGGCCTTATTTGTCTCTGTGGGGCTCCGTTTAAGTTCGTCCTCATCACTTAGACCCCTCCCTCCCGGTGATTCCTGGACCCACTGGGCAAGTCAAGAAGTTCAGATTCAGCATCTACAAAGGATAGACATGGGCTGGCGCGAGGATCGTGTATCAGGAGTGCATTTGGCGCTGGACGCTTTGGGAAGCAGACGTCAAGGTCTCTGGTACAGATATCGGCGTTGTGGGTATCTTGGCGTCGGAAGCGTGAAAGGAGGCAGTATTAGTGGGTGGCTGGAGGAAGGTGCTGTGTCGGGTGGTGGACACCAGTGGAAACACGCAAAATATGGATGAAGGGATGCAGTGGAACTTGCGCGGGATCGGGTACGCGATGCGGACCGGCGGTTGGTGAGAAGAAATTTTGAGATCTTCCAATGGTGCCTTTGGGACAATATCGAGAGTGACTCTAGAATTCGAAAGGACTTGTACTTGGTACTATGGACCTGGCTGTAGCAGGGGGGCTGCAGTTACTTTGGGGGGTCCGTGACCTGTAACCCGCTCGTCACAAATGATTAGCGCTCGTCACATGTAACGCATCTCTTCCAGCTTCAATATTGTTCCATTCTTCTTGGCATGTTTGTCGCAAGTGCTACTCAGTGGTGCTTGGCTCTACTTGCAGGTATTGGTTCAAGATGTGGTCCCGACTCCCGAGACAACCTGCTGCGTCCGTGAGTTTGAATTTTATGGCTGTCCATATTACTTCCTAACAGCCACTTGAGGCCACTCAGCTAGTTCGACTCCCAGACCTGCGACAGCCTGAGCCTCTCCATTTTTGAGCGGATACGATCGTCCCAATGCTGTTTCACGACATAACTGCATATGGAATCATGTATACGCGCATAAAGCTATCGATGCACATACGTCCAGTCGCTATAAAAGCAGCGCATTCATGGACAGTGGTCATCATCCATCAGACACAACCAGTCTCACCAGTTCAAGAAAATACTCAGTCAAGTATCCTCTGATCCACAGAGACTCATTCACATACCCATCATGCTGTCCTCCTGCATCGTCTACGTTCTTGCCCTAGTTGCTGTGGTCGCACAGGCCGTTGCTATTCCGACATCTCACCCAACGGCCGAGTCTCCGGACTTTGTCGACATCGACCTCCAACCTCGTCATGATACTCTTAGGCTTACCGACACGTGAGTATTCTTCAGGATCTTAGTGTCTTTCTTTTAATGATGTGCTTTCATGCTTAGTGTTCGTATCTCCATGATCGTTTGCAGTGACCCAAATAGCAAGTCGTGCGGCAGAGCTATAGTTCCCGTGGGCTACGAATTCGATTGTACGCGAAGCAATACTTGCGCCTCGGTTGCCGAGAGCTGAGTTTCGTGCAACGCTAGTACTCATCTCAGCTGTACGCATAGAACAGCGTTACGGTCTTTGTGCTCGAGTAAGAATTGCAGACTTTGCAGTAGAGCATGTAGATATTCAACTGGTCAGCATGTACGGACGACCGATCGATCCCTTCCCCGCTTTTATTCTTTAGAAAATAGGATCTTATCTTATCACCTTCACCGTCGGACAACCCCGAACGTCGGACAGGGACGGTTCCCGCCCTAATTCCTCGTCCTCACCCTTCTTATCCTCCCAGTCTCATTTCCTGTATCGGTGTTACCTATTATCAAACTGACCTATGATGTCTACGATGCTCCTTCAGCAAACCGCTCGAAACCCTGCACGTCTACGCGTTTTGGCGTTGTATAAAGAGCTGCATCGCCTAGGACGCGATTATCCTGACCCTGCGTACAACTTTCATGGGAAGTTGAGGGGTTTGTTCGAAAGTGAGCCCCGTCGGATTACTGGAAAGTTGAGAAAGAGGCTGATTTTGTTGCTGTTGCAGAGAACAAGGACTTGAAAGACGAGGAGGAAATAGAGAACGCGATCAAGCTGGGGGAGTACATCCGGAATGGTATGTCCTCTTCTCCTCGTCTTCACCTGTTTCTCTCGCCTCCCTTCCATCCACACATATATAACATCGTCATCTCTCAATTCCACTCTATCTTCGTCAACTCCATGTGCCAACGCTGACGAAAAGATTGGTCGTGTGATTAGAAACTCTCGCTCTATACTCCCTCCGGAAATACCGCCATCTCAAACGCATGTACCCATTCGACTCGCTCTCCGAAATCTCCTTCGCCAAACACGACCCCGTTCTCAACGCACCCACTTCCGGCGCTCGCACTACACCTACGTAAAAACTTGCAGTCACGATAGGGAACGTTGAAGCCAGAGTCTACGACTGGGCACGACCAGACATCAGGATTCCATGCAACATGCATACTCACATGCTCATGCGCACTCTACGTGTATACTGGATTTGTTATCACGCCGAAGATAGCGACCAGTCCTGCACACTCCGTGTCCGTCCGTGGCCGCGAGGAGTGCGTTAGGATCAGAAGTTCGGACCGGCCTTATGATATGCACCACTTCTTCTTCAATGAGATCATCTGGGAATATGACCGCGTTCAGATGGAAGAGCAGCGAAAAGAAGTTATGGTGGTGGAAAGGTGTGGTTAAAGGCCCGCGGAAGGGATAGAGGATTATAGAGATGTTGTACGTGTACCTCGCAAATTTAATCTGTTATGCTTGTGAATCGTTATGATACAGTGGTTGGGAAGAATTACAATGCAGATACGTCTCAACGACATAGGGTAGTTTTATGAAAGGATTATGAGAACGCGAAGATGGAAAACGGCGTAGAACGGGCTGACACTCTCGATTACGACCCAACTACTGAATCCTTTTCGACAGTCTGAGAATGCACTTCAGTCTTTGTCTTCTTCGCACCCTTCAACGGTCCAGAAATTTCGTCGCGTTCGTACGAAGCTTCACTTGCTTCAAGTCGCTCTTCTGCAATCAGGACCATGGGGGACTGTTTAGCGAATCAGACATACCGGACGGCTCAAGTACGCATACCATTGACGCCA
The DNA here is from genome assembly GCA_004802725.1 of Antrodiella citrinella. Taxonomy (NCBI): domain Eukaryota; kingdom Fungi; phylum Basidiomycota; class Agaricomycetes; order Polyporales; family Steccherinaceae; genus Antrodiella; species Antrodiella citrinella. Next base: position 83,197 of record SGPM01000039.1, read on the forward strand.
CTAGCGGGTGGGATTTGCTCGGATTCCACGGTGTGTCGCTCCTTCAAATATTTGATGGTGTGCTCGGTCATCTCAGAGGGGTGATTGTCTGAGCGGTCAGCCTAAGCACGCATGTGGATGAGCGACGACGCGAGGCGTGTGGAATTCCAGCGCTCACCTTGATATTAGCCTCCGACGCACTGGCAAGGTGTTGGTTCCACCCTGGGGCGTTCCGGATAGGCGCAGACGTCTTGTGTTGCTCTTTTCTGAGGTTTCGCTGCTTCTCTTGCTCAAGGACCTACTAGGAGCTCAGGAGCTGCACACGATGCCGTTGTCGACCCACATACCTCTGGGTCGTTGTCGTGCATGGTGCTGGAGTAAAATCTGACTGCTGGCGACGACAACCTGCTCGTCGTCGCGGCTGTCGCTGCGAAGCGTTTGATTGCGGAACGTGTTACGAGGGAGTACATTGTGTTGGTAGTAAGGAGGAGAGAAGCGCGGCCGCTGCTTTTGAGCGAGTGTAGCTCCTCTCTCACCACACCATGACGTCGACTCCTCCTTTCGTCATGCCGCGATCGGCGAACAGGCGCCCCGCCACACCGCCGTCCCGTTTTGGAAGGAAGCGTAGTTCAACAAGTCTTTACGCCGTACTATTTTCGAAGTTGATTCAATAATTTCCTACTGTGCAAATACAATTGGTATACAGGCACACTGACATCCTCTGAGGGTGTGATTGCGGCGTCGTCACTGAGCGACCAAGTAACAGTACACGTGACACGGGGTGAAATCGGTTTTAGCGCCCACTAACACTGGCAATCGCAGATTCGCTGACCTTGATTCCTCTGGTTGTTCAACGGCGACGTTGACCAACATCGTGGCACTCTCAATCCTTCTGTGCTGCAGCTCGTTCGTCTACTGATACATTCATCAGTGTCTGACATGCTTCATTCCTGCATTCCTCACGCAGAATCCATACTTTCAAGCCTGTCACCTCTGGAGTGGGCTGGCTATGGAACGTGAGTACATTGGTCGCAAAGAAGTTGGATGTCTTACATTGGCGATATCTGATAGTCAAGCACCACCCTTGGACGTTTCCACTGTGAGTCGCTTTTGCCAGAAGAGAAATCGGAAATCCTCATTCGACAGCTTGGCTTGGACCTGAACCTTCAGCTGTCCCGTCTGGAGTCCCTTCTGGTATCTTCCCTGGCGATCATACGGACCATTCAAAACTCTGGTTCTCCTGTACATCGCCTCCCTTTGGAAGTGCTCGGTTTTGCTCTGGTCCCAGATCATGATGCATCACAGGACTTCAAGTCCCTTCCAGGCACATATCGCAAGCCAGAGAGCGTCCCCCCTCCACAGACTCTGGACAGCATCATGCATTTTCGCGTCATGAGACAGGTCTGCCGTCGTTGGCGACAAACACTAGCTCATCATGTTCCATGGTGTACCGTCTATATCCAGGCGAACGCACGTTACGGCGATGCTCTTGTTGAGGACTTCTTCTCAAGGTCTAGTGCTCAGCCACTCAACGTCTTCATCCACACCCTCGTCGGACTGAAGGTAATCGCACAGCAATCCCGGCGATTGCAGCGTCTGCAGATAGACTGCACCATGTCTGGCGATTTTGACGACATGGCCGTGCTTCAGCGCCCAGCACCGCTTCTCGAACGGTTCGAATTATTAGGTGGCGGATCAACCGATCCGTTGCCGGTCGTGTTCGCTGGACACACTCCGCGTCTTCACCGATTGAGCCTTTTGAAGGTTATTTCCTGGACAGGAAACCATTTTCTAGGCTTGACTCACCTACACATACAAGGTTGGAGTTTGAATGGGCAAGAGAGAGGGTCCGCACGCTTCGTGCATCTGTTGGAGTTGTTGCGAGAGAATTGCGCCAGTCTCGAAGCGCTTCACCTCTCTTGCCTTCATCCATGGCTTGATCCCAATGATTTGCCAACCACACGCCGTGATATCGTGCGCCTCAAGAAGCTACGGTTCATGTTTGTCACTGGCTGCTATGTGCCACAAACCGTTTTTCTCTTCTCCCACCTCCTTCTCCCAGCTCAAGCAACACTCATAGTGACGGACGTTTTACGAAGCGGACATCCGGGGACTGTGTTCAGATGTTTCTCCAACATTGGTGATCATTTCGGGAATCTAGTGGATCTTCGCTCGCTGAAAGTCGTGGGCACAACCGCTATCACCCATGGACCGTCTGGGTCGGTTGTAATCCAGGCTGACAGAAAGCCAGCGTATCGGGTTAAGGAGTTCTACGATGCGATCATTCTACTGCCGTCGGTTCAAACGATACACGACCTATGGCTGGAACTCCCTGCCGGCTGCGGAAGACTTGACACTGTCGATTGGATCACCATCTTCAACTCTGTACCGGCTTTACAGAAGTTACATCTGAAGGATATGCGTGTCGCGACACCGATCATCCTACAAGTACTTGCACGTCTCGACAACTCCTCTTTCGGTAGCTGCATGTTCTGCACCGATCTCCACAGCGTCTACATTGCGGGCGACGCCAAGGCAAGCCCTGGTCATCGATCAGCATATAGCAGCCTCCTCACCCTAGTAGGAACGCGCCACAGAAGCGGACAGCCGATACATGTTCAGCTAGGATGGGATGTTATCTGCACCACCTCGGAGATGAATAGACTCCGCCAGTATGCATCCGCCGTCGAGTGCAACGTTGGTGATCTGGACATGGTACTTCCTCGGGAAGTAGACGAAGGGCTGGATGACAATTTGTGGTTTGACTGGAGCAAGCACTGTCGCTTGGAATAGTCGTGTCACTGCATGTGTTTCACGACTCGGTTGTGGTGCGTGATCTTTCCCGGACCTTCTCTGAGTTTTCCACTGACCGTGACGGTCGTATGGTTTGGTCAGTCATCTAGATCGACGTCGGAACCAGCCCTACTATTCAATCTTCTTACACCGAGGAATGCACTGTGCGCTCGTAAATTAGAAGGCTTTCGGCATTATCCTCAATTCCACTGTGGTCATCATGCAGTTCCGTTCCGTTCCATTCCATATAATACAGCTGCCAATTATATGCTACGACTTCATCTTACAGAAACGAGGTTGGTCATGGTGTGGCGACTAATTGCTGCAAGAGGACTTCGGAAAACGCTCTGGTGACATTCCATACCTCTTTAGTGCGCCTGCGCGCGAACTTCAATGAATTTCTCCACTGGGCCATGTTCCTTAACTTGCCAAGTTTTTCGTTGTTGACGAGGATGGCCGCACGACGTGCAACGTACCAGGTTTCGCAGTCTATCGCCCAGTAACCGACATCCAAGCCGCCAGATCTCCAGACGTTAGGTCTCGGCCACCATGATATGTCTTGCATATTGTCTGTGGGTGGTGATCAACGTAATTTGACTAAGAAGTGGGGTACATACCTGGGTCGGCCTTGTATACACCGCATATCAAGTCGAGCTCTTGTGGGGAAAGAACGTCATCCCATAGTTCGGTCCCGTCACTCAAAAATTGCGGCATCGCCCCAAACTCTACGCAGTCTCTGCCTGGCCCGGCCAGCACTTGTCCGGATGCGTACTCGTAACCAAGAGCGTCCATAGCAATCCGCCATGTAATTCCACCGTGCAGCAATGCGGCGCGGCATGCATGCGTCTCTCTCAAAAACCTATTCCGCACATTGACGTAAGAGCAGAAGTCGACAGCCAAACCCTCGGAGCCACAGTGGTATCCCAGACTGACGTTTCTCCAGGAAATGTAAGTATGATGTCGGAGTTCCTCGTCCAATGCATGCAGCGGGCGGGTTCGATATGTGTGAAATACGATGCCCCGCTTGAGAAGCTCGGTAGCGATGTCACGAATATGGGGTCCCCAGCCGTGACGGATGATGAGGAGAACGATTGTCGCTTCGTCTACAGTTAAGAACCATTCAACATCCCCAGGTTCGTCGGACTCGATGATGTAGCAGGGACCTTGACACACGCCAAATACGTCCCAGACATGTTCCGAATATGCCTTGGCGATAATCTTTAGTCTAGCTCCAGATCTTCGTACACGCTCAACGTCAAGGGCCGTAGGTTTCCGCTCAGGGTTTGTGGTATAGCGTTGCAATAGAGGATACAATGCAGGATCCGGTCTCGCTCGTGTCAGGCCGAGAATGGTCATGGCGAGCGATGGTGCCAAGAGGGCTTTGCCAGCTTCGTCTGGGAAAGAATCTGTGTGTAAACTGTGTAGGTATGAAAGCACATCTTCGACAGAGTCCGGGACAGGAGCCTCCCTGGCATTGGATTCGGTGACGTTGGCGATGTTCATCAGAACTGAGAGTGCTTTTGCGGAGTCGGACATGGACGTGTTAGCCCCCAATTCCTCGACGACCTCCCCCGGCTCAGGCGTGCTGCTCCCCATATCCAAAACGTCGGCATCATCATCTGCCTCCGAGGCAGAGTCGTGCACAGACGCGCCTTCAGCATCCACGTCGTCCCAACGATCCGCATCGTCACCAAACTCCGAAGAGATGTCGAATTCATTGTAGAATTCGTCGTAGAGGCGTTGTCCGTTGCGATTTCGCCAATAGTCTTCCCATTGACTCTTGTCGATACACGTGCGGCTCCGGTAGCCCTCCACCCCTTCTACCGGCTCCCAGTAGAATATCTTCACCGACGAATCTGTCGAGGGCATGCGTTGTCCAGATGGCCCGTCATACATGAGCTTCTGCTTCTCTCGTGTATCCTTCTCTCGTGCGGACTCCACTTTGAGAAACTTGGCATGAGCAGCAGCACGACGCTTCATGAAGTCCTGGCAAAATTCTCCACGGTTTTGATAAGACATGGGATGAGGCTCGGGATATTTCTCCAGGGCTTCAAGGCGCAGGCGCCGCGTGATTTCTAAGTCCTCCTCAGATGGGGCAGGACCTGACGGTAGGGGAGGCGGTTCATAAGCTGGCGGAGGATACCGGAGAGCGTGTATGTGTGATGGGGATGGAATCAATGCTTTCGGTAGCTTCAAGGCATCCTCGGGCACTGTCTCCACGTCTCCGAACGGTAACCAAAAGGCGACCTTCGAGGACATGAGACATGGCAGGTCACAGATCCACTGTGACACCCATGAACCCGACTTATAGGGATAAACGAAGGCCCCAACAGGTCTACCATTATCCATCCATCCGCGTAGCAATTCGATCACTGAGATGGGGTATTACTTCGCGGCTAGATAGAGATCCCAACTCGAAGTCTTGCCAAGCACGGACGTATTGAACTTGCAGATCAAGAACTTGATGTAGGCAAAAACGGCGATGAAGGCTTCGCGGGATTTCCATGCTGCTCGCTGAGCCGCACGAGAAGTGGAGAACTTCTTCTGATATCCATAATATCGAGGCCAGTAGACAGAAAGGTACAATGGCTGAGCTGCGAATACTGCTTTCTGCAACGTAGAGGCCACCGAGGCCAACACGTTCTCGAGAAGAACCCATTTCTCCTGGATGGATGGAGACAATGCATAGACTCCATGGGACCCCTCTACCGGATACGAATATTGGGAGTAGTCGAGATGGCGCAGTAATGGGTCCCTGCTGAACTGTGGATCTTCTGGGACGAGCGCAAGATAAAAATCGTTGTCGTATCGAAATTCGCGTCGGCGAAATACCTTGACGTCCGGTAAGCCTGTATCTTCTGTGTCGAATTGGTGGAAGACCGGAAGAGGAGGGATATCGGTAGCATTGACCATGCTGTATACGACACCGTCGCGAAGGACGAATCTGACTGAGTAATCGGTGGCACGCTCGGCGTTTCCGTTTAGAGCATCTGTAAGTTATCCATGTCAGCAACGTATCAGGTCAAATGATACGGTACGCGTACGTTCATTTGGAGATCGTTTTTCAGAATGCGATGTCTTCATCAGTATATTGCACCTCTCAGAGTATACTACGAACCTGTATGACAGAGGGCGACGCGTTCATAAATAAGTTGATATAGAAAACAAGTAGAACGCAAACATACGTGTCTCCTCCTGCCAAAGTTCTTGGATATGAGGCGTCTAAGAACAGTATTTGCCAATGACAGTGACACCTGGCAAGACTGTGCTCTTCAGGTCGGAGTTCGAGTTCGTCGTGTATTTAAAGAAACACTCAGGAGTAGTGAAGAGTCTCTAATGTGATAAACACTGTAAGGCACGTTTTTGACATGCAGAGGGTAGTAAGTGAGGAGAACTCAGAAATAGCATGAACTAAGCCTCATCGCTGAGCACTTCCTGTAAGTAAGTACCAGCGACCCTTGTATTATGGATAAGCTTGGATCCTTAGCCTCTTCAGATACTTCCCACTTTGCATTGATATCTGCACTACAGTTTTCAGGACTACATATGTTGCAAGCTGTAAGGCTGGGACTATCGGACATTCGATGTGCAAAGAGCAGACGTTCGTCCTTATTTTGTTCGTGTGATGATACAACAGAATGTATAACACGTAATGTCAGGGGAAACTATGAGTGGGGTACACGATGACAGTTTAGTCGAACAACCCAAAGCCCTACACATGTTCCATCAATGACGTTCAGCCCGCGGACAAACACTGCAAACTCACCATATCATCGTCAGAGCCTTCCTCCTCCTCTTCCTTCTTCTCTTCAGCCGGAGCAGCGGCAGCGGCAGCTGGAGCATCTTCCGTGGCAATGGGGGCAGCAACAGCGAATGCATCGGGGTTCTCAAGGTACTCCTTAACCTTAAAAGAGAATCAAGATTGTAAGCAACAGTGAAGACTTTCAATATATAGAAGGTTCATCAGGAAAAAATTTAACAGCATACGTCTTTCGACGCTCAGCATTTTCAGTGTATAATTATGAATGCATCTTTTGAACAAGGAGCTAAAGGCACCTCGATAAATCGTTACTCACCTTCTCGGCAGCCTCGAAGGTGTAGTCGGTTCCGATGGAGATAGCAAGGACGTTCTTGTACGAGTTGACAAGGGAGTGCACGACTGACACGAGAGTGGGGTAGTTCAGAGCCAAGGAGATAGAGGCAATGACGGTGATACCCGAGAAGAAGCGGTCCAAAAGTTCCTTCTCGGAGACATCGAGAACGTCGGGAGTGAAGACGTTGCCAGAATCGAAGATCTGGACAACCGTCATACCGTAAGTGAACGGCGAGATGTTCAACATGTTCAAGAGCGACGCCTCGGAAGGACCGACACGGGTACCGGCGGTGACGACCTGGACGTCGGAGACGATTTCGATGGTACCACGAGCAATCTTGGTGGGGATACCCAAAGCCTGGAAGAAGGAGGTCTTTCCGGGCTCCATACCTGTGTTACCAGCAGGGATAGAAACGTCCACGGTGGCAAAAGCACCTGCACGAGCGGGGGCAGCAACCTTGTTGGCCTGGATAATTTCACGGATATCCTTGAGGTCATCGCCAGTGAAGACGAATCCGATGTTGCCCTTGACGTAGGGGAGGAGACGTTCGAAAGAAGGGTATTCGGCGAGGATGGAGCGGAGGGCGCGGCGGACCATGGTGTTCTTGCCCATCACAATGACAGCCTTTCCACGGAGGGAGACACGGATCTGATGCATCTGGTTCGAACCGACGTTATCAACATTGACGATGAAGATAGAGGCTAATGCCAGATGTTGTCAGTGCGAGTATATGGCTGGGACGGGGAGTGACCTCACGGAACTTGGCAACAAGCTCTTTGAGCTTGACGAAGTAGAGTTCCTTCTGCGCACGAGTGGCACCCATTGTGGATGTAGGTTCTAAGACAAATAATCAGTATTCACGCGCAGATGGAGTGGCGCGTACTCACAGGTGTATATGAGAATCGTAAAGTTGCGGGTCAATCAGTGCCTCCCTATTGGCCTCTGTTGTTTCGGTCAGTCGACGTGTTTTCCGACAGCGAGCAAGAGGGATCTGACATACCTGTGTGCCAATGGATTTTTCAAGGCGACTGGTCGTTGAGGGTGACTATGAGATTCGAATATTGTTCCCTTGTGACGGGCCTAGTGTGTGTACCAGTACCACATTTAAGGTTTGCGTCCTCTCGGCATTTACCGGATCCCCACCGTGAGGCTAAATCAGAGTCTGGTACAACCCGCGCTTCGTGTCACTGTCATGGTCAATGGTCATGGTCTTTGACTGTCACTAGCCTGCGTCTGAATCTCCCTTCCTTACGGACGATACTTTTATCGGGCTGGAATTCCTCGACGTGCGCGATCCTTGTCACGCTACTGAGCGATAAAGAACAAGGACGAAGAGGCGCGTTACACGTTCAGTCCACGTACCACGTCGTCAACTAGGCACAGTGCCTTCCCATGCAATGTGGGTTGCTGAACCTCCGGTCAGCTGGCCAGCGCAATGCTCTGTCAGCATCATCCTTTCGGTGCATTCTAGTTGGTTCATTCATTTGAAATTGCTTGCCTGATCGATGCACGTTTGTTTGTAGAACCCGACATGCTGCACAGTCTCGTATTAGTGCTCAAATCTCCACTCTGACACCCCCCGCCGCTGGCCAAATTAGTGAGGATCTGCAGCGAAAGCTTGAGCCGACGGCTTCGTTCACGACGAATTCTGCTGCCAGTGGTCCTTCTAATGTGTCACCTACTCATCCGACATCCAGTTCCGAAGGATCCGGAGAGGCTCGATCGGTGGCCACTATACCTTTTTGGCCCAGCCCTAACCGCAGGATACAAGCCCTCGGTATCATTTCCAACTTCCTCTCACCTAAGAACTTCATGTCGGAACAGCCAATGAAGCTCGCTTTGTCGACACTCTTCCAGCACTATAGGCTCATCCGTGGTCTTCCGAACCTTCACGATTTTGTTCACTCTCATTCTGACATGCTGATCGGGACGTTGGGCACGCTGCTCACACGTACACCTGCTTGGGACAAAAATCTCAACATATTGGCTTCGCTCGTGCATTGTGATACACGGGATGTCCTCCCACGCTTCGTTCTCGAAGTAGCACACGACAAGAAGAAGTACCGTCACGGGTTCATTCCTGCAAACAGACATTGGAGACTAGCGGCGTTCGTGGAGGAGGTCAATCTTCAGCTGGAGAACACAGACCCGACGCGAAGTACGTCTTCATGATACTGTTTCTATTCCCGTACTCATTATTCGTCCAGAGTTCCATCGTAACATTAACCAGTCTGTTTGGCAAGCTCATAAACACTATCTCTATCTCCGGAACATGTCAAAAGCGCCGACGAGCCATGCTCCTTACCTCGAAGCTCTGTTGAAGGTATCCCGGTCAAAATCAAATCCTGAACTGCGGAGACAATGTTGGGAAGAACTGCTACAACACATGTCTGCGATCTTGACGACTCACAAACATTTGTATCCACCCCTGCTGCCTCTTTTGTGGGAAGTAGTCCTAGACCCTCCCCTGGATATGAGTCCAGAGCAAACGAAGCTCTTGTCACACTCTTTCTGTCAAAGACTTGCGTTTCTGAGGGACCGCAAATGGACATCTTCGCATTTGCTGTTTGTGACCTCGCCGGCCGAACGCTCCAGTTGGGATATTCGCAGCGTCGCTAGTGCCATTACAGACGCATTCTTTACCGAGGCAGACATTCCCAAACCTTTGAAGGAGTGGATCATTGAGGTGTCCCACACCGCTCACGACTCCTCCGACCCCTCGAGATCATATGACAATTTGAAACTGCTCTCGCTTGCTAGCGCATCTTCGTCGCTCTGGGCTCGCCGACAGTTATCGATTTCACACTCATCCTCATCCTCTCCCCTCGAAGCCGACTGGCGCGTCGTTTGCACCCTTGCAAGCTTGGAGCGCGAGTTTAACTCTGATGGTGTTCGCAACTGCGTCCCGCTGGTCTCGGCGATGGCTCATCAAACCGTAACAGCTGTCGAGACAGCATGGCGAGATTGGGTTTCCTTCTCCACAGGTCCAAATTGTCGTCCCAGAATAGCCACTGCCGCCATCTTAGGCTCGTTCTTCCATCTACTCAGTAAGACGGACAACATGGAACTGGTCGCAGCACTCTACGATCATTGCGTTCAACTCGAGCTCTTCACGCAGGATGGCCTATCTTCATCTTCAGAACTTCGGGAGCTCTTCGCCGAATATGTCATCGCTTACATTTCGTGTTCCCCTCAGAGTTTAGATCGCACGTTACACACAGTCATGACTGTATTGTCGGCCCTCCCGGCCTGGGAGCAGACTAATATCATGAACAAGGTCGTCCTGCGGTTCACTCGTCTCCCCGACACAGTGTTATCTGCTCAGCAACTTTATCGTACGATGCAACAATACAACGTCGTCATCTCTTCGACCGTTGTGCGCAACGTCGCCCAAGCTCTCGCTCAAGCTAACCACTTGGAAGACGCGCTCACGTATATCTCCGTCACCTCCGATACCCTGTCGCTCAACCTGAAGTTCGACGTCCTTGCCTCCATTCTCAAGGTCGTTGCGTACAATGAACGGGAGACGAATTCGAAGCTGGCACTGAATCACTCCTTCGCCTCGCAACTCGTCAAAATCATGGCGCATATCCTTGCCGCACACAAAGTCCCCTTGACATATCTTACTAACTGGGAAAAAAGCTTACAAGCTCTTGCTCGAGCATCCAATGCCTCTCACGTCGTCGCTATTGCGAAGGACCTGATGCGCGGTCACACGGAAAGCACTTTCCCCACTGTATTTTGGACGTCGATCTTCCGGTCTCTCCTCAAACAACGCCACTTCAGAACATCGTCCCAGCTTCTCTCCCACCTTCAACTCTACGAACATTTCTACTCAAAAGAGACACAGCTCAAATGGAAAGACATGCTTCATCGTCATTTCTTGCGCAAGACTGCCGCCGATTCTACCAAGGTCTTCAAAGGGCTTGTCGCTCGAGACGGAGGGCGGATGCACAAGCAGTCGAGGATGCGACCTCAGGCAGTGCTTACCCTCAGGCTGCCAAAGTTGCTGTTCATGATGGAAAGGCTAGAAGCAGAGCCATGCATCACGACGTGCAAGGCGTTGGTACGGGCTGGGAGAATCGAGGCTGCGAAGAGGCTGCGGCTGGAGATATTCGTGCGGATGCAGGAACAGGATGCCGTGCAGGTTGCTGCCAACCAGAAACTGAAGTGGCCGAGTGCGGCGCAGATGCACACGATCTTGGGCAACCTGATTCTGGGTGCCGTCTCGCTCCCATCTCGCCGCGGCAAACGGCGCGTCCAGAAGACACATTCTACGTTCGAAGAACTGGTTCGCGAGGGCGGCTTCGTTCCAGACAGGGTGTCCGTGAACATCTTGCTGAAGTCGTTGCTACAGTGGAAGAAGGGCGAAGTGGACTGGCTGGTTGTACGACGGCTGATGGATGGGTTGGTGAGGAGCGGGTACCCGGTATATGGGGTCGTTCAGGAGGGAGAGTCGCCGTTTGGGACGACGCCTGCGGTCGATGCTGGGGCTTTAGTATCGACGAAGACGGGGACGACGATCGAGACGTCGGAGCTGGACATGCTCATCTCTGCTCACTACGGCGGTCCGATCTCATGGCGACGACACGTTAGGCCGCTTTACAAGATGATCATCAAGGCGTTGTACGTGCGGGGAGATACAGAGGGCGCTAAGAAGGTGCTCGCTATACTTAAAGCTGGAAACGCGAAGTATAACGAGAACATGGTGGCCAAGGGCAGGGCTATGGTAGAGAAGCGGAGAGCACAGGGCGCGGCATAGCGTATCGAGGTAACGTCAAATATCTTGTATCAACTTAATCGTCATGTACCCCCACTCTTTATTTCTGCTACAGACTGCAATGGATCACTACTCTAATATGGGGAGTACTGGTTACATGTGCGAGAAGGTTTCTCGTCACGTTGAGTGCCGGTGGTCATATGCATGAGGATCACAAGTACAGTATGTTCGAATCAGAGGTCAGTGCCATCCTCACCGGTTTCGCTATCTATTCTTTCGTCCCTTTATCGCCAGGTTGCAGATATATTCAAGGTGAACGTTTCTCGTGTTACGTTTACGCTGTCGCTGATCAGGAAATCTATCACTAGTACAGAGCAAGCTGAACCCACGGTGCCAGGCAGGTACCTCCCATTGGACGGAGCTACATCGGATTGGGCTGAAGACGGACAGCGTAAGACTCGCTGTTTCTTTCTTCGGATTCGCCGTTTGATCAGTCGAGGATCAGGAGGGGGGTCGTTGTCGGCTGAAGTAGGCCCGGCGGGGGTGGTGATATAATCAGTTGCGATCTCTGGCTTGTCTGTTCCAAGAGACACGAGCTGGTAGTTTCCTGAAATTTCTTTGAAGGGCCTCGTACTCTCCGAGTATCTTCCACGTCCGAGATGTTCCGTATTCCCGTATGTTTAAGCAGCTGAGAAAGAGGAATGAAAGAGGGAGAGTTCCTGTTATAGGAGTGGATCTATGATCAGATCTGCTTCATGTGACATCATGGCCAAATCATAACCCATCTTTGCCTCTCCCGCTCAGTTTCTCTTATAACTCTCTCCCCATCTACCCCCTTCTCCTCAACCTTTTTCACACCCCATCGTTGTCGCTGTCCTCCTCGTCGTTATCGTCGCTTTACTCGTCGTCTTTGCCCTCGGTGTCGTCGCGCCTCACTGTAGCTCCGACTTGTAAAAGTCTCCCTACCCCTTTCCTCCGCTCCACTCATCATGACCCCGTCTGTCGTACAATCAGACTCGTCGCCAGAGCTTAGCTCTCTGCAGTCTGGACATCTCATCGTCGTCTCCAATCGCCTTCCTGTCACCATCACCAAGGATGCTGCGGGCGAGTACCACTTCAAGATGTCCTCAGGCGGTCTCGTCTCCGCGCTCTCAGGTTGTAAAAAGTCCATGTCCTTCACTTGGATTGGATGGCCTGGATTCTGGATTCCTCCCAAGGACCGACCCCTCGTCGACCGCCGTCTTATGGAGGAGTACTCTTGCCAAGCAGTGTACCTCGAAGACGATGTCGCAGACCGTCACTACAACGGTTTCTCCAACTCCATTCTCTGGCCACTCTTCCACTACCACCCCGGAGAGATGAACTTCGAGGAGGAGAATTGGCTGGCATACCGTCAGGCGAATATGGCTTTCGCCGAAGCCATTATGAAGCAGCTCACTCGCGATTCCATGGTTTGGGTCCAGGACTACCATCTCATGCTCCTCCCCCTACTTCTCCGAACATTGAACGAGGGCCCCGAAACTGTCAGCGAATCCACTGCGGCCGAAATTGCGCAGATCATGGAGGGCACTCAGTCCGAGGACGAGATTGTTCCACCAAGACATCCTGGCGTCAAGATCGGATTCTTCCTGCATACGCCTTTCCCGTCTAGTGAGATCTACCGGTGAGTACAACCATCGTGCTTCGATTCTTCCTCCATCGTTTCCTATCCTCATTCTGTGCGGACGGAAGTCACAAACGTGCCTACTTGGTATCCGTTTCAGTCCATCGGGCCGATGGGCCACACTAGTACCGTACCCTGTATATGGTACCTTTGTATGCTTGTGGAGTCCGCTGAGGTCATTCACTCCGCCGATCTTACTCATAAATTCTGTTTTTCCGACGTGCATACTGATAATTTACCATGCAGGATCCTTCCTGTGCGACGAGAAATCCTACTGGGTATCTTGTACAGCGACTTGATCGGCTTCCACACGTACGATTACGCCCGCCACTTCCTCTCCTCATGTACCCGTATCCTCGGGCTGCCAACTATGCCAAACGGTGTCGAATTTGAAAGCAGATTGGCGCATGTTGGCACTTTCCCTATTGGAATTGACCCCAGTTCCTTCATTGACGTAAGGACTTCATTCACTGAAATCCAGACCCACCGTCTGACTGTATCTTTATATTCAGAATTTGAAAAAGGAGAGTGTCCAGAAACGTATGGGCCAACTACAACAACGATTTGGTGACGTCAAGGTTATCGTCGGTGTTGATCGTTTGGACTACATCAAGGGTGTACCACAGAAGCTGCACGCGCTGGAACTGTTTTTGACGCAGCACCCAGAGTGGATTGGCAAGGTACATTAATCGGGATCTTAGGGTTCATTATGTCTCACAAACCCCGCTCAGGTCGTCCTTGTCCAACTTGCTGTTCCATCGCGACAAGATGTCGAAGAATATCAGAATTTGCGAGCGACTGTCAACGAGCTCGTCGGCCGTATCAATGGTCGTTTCGGTACCGTCGACTTTATGCCCATCCATTTCATGCACAAGAGCTTGCCCTTCGACGAGCTGTGCGCTCTATACGCTGTCAGCGATGTCTGCTTGGTTAGCAGCACGAGAGATGGCATGAACCTGGTACGTCCTCCAAGTCTCGCATGTTTGGAATTTCCATCTAATAACTGAGATGTCCTAGGTTTCATACGAGTACATTGCATGCCAACAAGAGAAGCAAGGTGTCATGATCTTATCCGAGTTTGCTGGCGCTGCTCAGAGTTTGAACGGCAGTATCGTCGTCAACCCTTGGGACTCTCAGCAAGTCGCAGACTCTATCTTTGAAGCTGTCACCATGCCGGCGGAAACGAGGGCTGAGAACCACAAGAAGCTATTCAAGGTTTGTTTCGTCTCTTCGCTCATCAAATCACCGTGCTGATACGAGTTTGCTACACTCAGTACGTCATCAAGTACTCTGCAGCCTTCTGGGGTACTTCGTTCGTCCGGGAAATGACCAAGCTCGACGTGCTTCCTGAGCTTCCGCCCACTCCTCCCAACAACGACGTTGCCGACGGTGCCAAAGTCAACGGACACACCAATGGCGTCAATGGTCATTCCGAGAAGCTCAATGGCGACAGCAACGTTGTGAATGGTGTCGTTTCAGCAGCCAAATCAGCGATAAACGCGCTGAAGGGAGGCCAGGCTGAGCTGACGATCAAGACCGAGGACTCGACAGGCAGCACTGTCATTGATGGTGCTGTGCCATTGACTCCGCCCGTCAACGCGCCCGTCGTATGATCTTCCATCTCATAAGCTTCTCTGGCTTGTTTAGATGCGGACACTCAGGAAACGAAAGAAATCCGAAGGAGGAGTCGTAATTTTCACATTGTTATATCACATTGCATTCCCAGCACACCCGTATATGTATTCCCCTATTGTGCAACCTCTCCACGCTTCCGCTGAATCGGCTCTGTTTTGACGCCTCATTATTCGTTCGACTTATCATCTCCCCTCATCCTCCTCCGCGCACATATATCTACCCTTTTCACCATCGATCCATCCTTCACGTCTTTTGGGCTGTTGTTTGTAACATCAGATCGCTGTATCTTCCTCTTCGTTTTTGGTGGGGATTGGTATACACGCAGAGGAGGGAGAACGGGAATACTGCGTATGTATGATCTTGTTTTTTGTACTGTTTTGTGTATAGATGTGTGTAGTGTACATCGTTCTAGCAATTCGTATTACTGTGCTATCAAAGTCTCAGAAGCTGTGCGTCAATATTAATCTTTAGCGACTCTGAGGAGGGGGAGTAACGAAAATGAGTGACTGAACGCGTTATGTCACGCGTCGCGTCTTTGGTGTCGACGTCACGCACGCGAGGTCCGAGGTCGCTGTTCTCTGAATCACTTCCTCGCTAAGTACCCAAGGCTACTCGTTCCCCTTGTGATTTTTCTGGACATCGAGTACTTTTCATAATGTCTCTATGGGTGGATATGGTGCGTCTCAACCTCTCACTCTTAGTGGAAAGTGACCCTTAGACGTCGAACAGTATCGTCCGCGGACGTTGGATGACCTGCACTACCACGAACCTTTGTCCAATCGGTTACGATCCCTTGTGAGCCCACCTTGCCGTTCTTTCTTTGCCACGCTAAAACTGACAGGATATTGATCATTGGAATGGTGGCATTGATAGTCAGCGTCCGGCGACTTCCCGCACATGCTTTTCTATGGACCTTCAGGCGCAGGAAAGAAGACACGCATTGCGTGTACGTTGAGGGAGCTGTTTGGAAAGGGGGCAGACAAGGTACGTTCTATGCTGTTTTGCTAAAGTCTGGAGTGTTCATTGATCTGTTGTGGTGCACGCGTGTAGTTGAAGATCGACCAAAGAGTGTTCATGACGCCGTCAAAGCGGAAGCTGGACGTGAACATTGTGCAGAGTAATTATCATATTGAGATTACACCTAGGTGCGTTGTTTATGTGCGTGAAGAGTGAAGGAGTGTTGACTATGGGATGTAGCGAAGTGGGACAGTACGACCGAGTCGTCATCCAAGAACTCCTGAAAGAGATAGCTCAAACGCAGCAGGTGGATGTCAGTGCACGACACCGGTTCAAAGGTCTGTCGCTCTCCCCTTCATTTAACGATCCCCCATCCCATCTCAATGCTCTATTTATACAGTGGTTATCATCCAGGAAGCAGACTCTCTGACACGCGACGCACAAGCTGCGCTTCGTCGCACCATGGAGAAATACATGTCCAATATGCGCATCATTCTGTGTGCAAATAGCACATCTAAGCTCATCGCACCGATCAAGAGTCGATGTCTGCTCGTGAGAGTGGCCGCGCCCTCCACAGAAGAGGTACGCACACGGCGCATCCATACTCGCACGAGCGGAAACGGCAGACTGACGAAACGTGTTGCAGATTGTGAAGGTACTGAAGCACGTTGCTAGCCGACAACCCTTCCGGTCGATAGACGACGAAGTTGCTTTGGAAATCGCGCAAGACTCCAACGGGAACTTGCGGAAGGCTATACTCGTGTTTGAGGCTCTGAAGATGCAATCGTACGTAGACTCTTCCCTGCTTCCTCTTCGATGTATTAACCTCGGCTGATATCACGTAACAGACCAGACCTGTCTGGCCCTCTGACCATAGCTAAGCCAGACTGGGAGACTTACTGTCACAAGGTAGCGGATATGATCGTGCAAGAGCAGTCGCCGCAGCGCGTCATGGAGGTTCGCTCGAAGCTGTACGAGCTTCTGAGCCATTGCATACCTGCCACCATCGTTCTCAAGGTACATTTCAATTTCTCAGTTCTCCCATGCACCGGGCATGTATGCTGATTGTTGACTGGTCTCCAGACAATCGCCGAACGCGTGGTAGACAAAGTGGACGAAAACCTGAAGGCAGACATCATGCATTGGGCTGCGATCTACGTACGTCGCTTGCGTGTTCTTTGATTGGCTTTGTGACCATCTGAGACCGTGGTATTTTCTAGGAAACACGCATGCGAGTGGGCAATAAAAAGATATTTCATTTAGAAGCGTGGGTGGTGAAAGTTATGAGCTTGTATAAGGTCTGCCCCTCTTTCCGCTATAGGTTAGCGGAGTACGTTGTCCTAACCTGAACCTTGTGTTTCCCAGCATTTTTTCTTTGACATAGATATGGTTGGATTCGATTGAACTTCATTGAAGGCTGTTAGACTCCGATCACCTCGAGGATCGGAGATTCTCTATATATTATATACTTGCTTGTATGAATAGTAAGCTCTCGCTTTCCTTCTTTTTTCGCGGGCTGAGCTTTATGGAACACAGTCGTCTTGTATCTTCGAGTGATTGTCATATTCTCATGTTGTTCCGGTTTTCCTGTTCTACCGCAGTAACTCGTGCTTCCGGCCATGGTATATTTTGACTGCCGCCGAACCGGTTAAAGAAACTTAGCGCCATCCATTTTCATGCAGAGAAGACTGTCGTGTTGGTCTCTTCACAAGTTGTTGCGTCGTTGCTCGGTGTGTTATGCAGCTCTGATGTCATTGTCAGCCTGAGAGATATCGAACAGTCGTCTCAATATTTCATCGTGAGGTGGGTTTTCTTTCTGGCCTAATCTTACGAATTCTCATAGCCCCTAATTTAGCACAACGTACGCCTTGGCTTAGCATCAAAGTGCTTTGGTCGAGTCTTTTTTCACTACGACTTCCATTCACTCGCTTTAAAATTACGATGTTGCTCATCTATTTTCAGTGTATATATGTTCTCAACAAACTCACCGATGAAGAGGATCACCTGCTGTTGTGTTCGGTACGTTCACAGATACTATTATCATTTGACCGATCATTGTTAGTCGACTTCTTGCCAGTGTGTATGCTGCGACGAATTTCCGAAAGATGTTTCTTGATATGATTGCCATTTCCGGCGAGTTCGGCCATTGCCGCTCTTGGCTCGGCTTCGACGTTGTTTCGCAGCTTTTCGCCTCCAGCATATTCAAAGACAATCGCCTTCTACAGCAGGCACGGCTTCGGACACAAAGCGATCTTCAAATTCGACACTTGGCACTTTGACAACAAACAAACATTGAACGACTGCGACTGTAGCAATTGTCGACCAGAGCGCTCCGATTCCGAAGCTGCCAGGAGCGCGACGGGGCGGTGACAAGCGACAATTTTCGACATACCACGTTCGGAAATTGGTATTGGTTTATCTACACCCAGTCGACACGCTATTGATTGCGTTTCCGACCGTAACACGGCCCCGGCCCACGCTGTCAGTTGCTTCGTCTCGTTGCCATGCATTTAACGGTATGTTCGAACTGCGATCTGTGCATCTTATAGCCGATTGATATAGCTTTGTCTTTTCTCGAGAAACTTGAGAGAGCATCGTCTCGTACCCAGACTGAATCCGCACCCCACCACCGCATTCACAAGAGAGCACTTGTTGAGCGTTGTTGTAATTTTCAGGCACCAAGGAGCGCTGTGTAAGCTTATCGCCAATCGCTTGTCCCGCCTCCGGAATTCATTGCCACCTGTGGGATTTTATAGCGCTTAGTCTCAAAAGCCGTCACTGGTCGTCCTGGCTTGCAGGGCGGTGTTTATGCCACCGCAGTCCGTAGTTTTGTCGTAGTCGGTACCCCATAGGCATGGCCCTCTCACGGTTCACCGGCTTTCCGGGACACAACATTCCTGTATGTTGGGCGGGGTATAAGTATGATGGTTTACGATTGTCCAACCTCATCAACTTCACACCTTCCGTTTTCCTTCACCTTAGGATTCAATAGACAGCCATGGGCAAGGACAACACAGACTGTACGTATTTGACATTGGCATCTGTCTCGTCTTTCACTCAACAGTTTCGCCACAGTCCCGGCTGGTACTTTCGGTCCCAATGGCCAGGTCCTCATGTCTCCCTTCTACATGTATCTCGTGAGCAAAGGCGTGGCGTGGACCTTTGTTATCCTTTTCTCTATTACTTGTTGTAAGTGCTAGGCACTGCACTCTGAGGTCTCACAGAGCGTTTAGCTAATTCTACCTTCTCAACAGTCCTTCACGTGTTCCAAGCGGTCAAGTACCGCATGTGGTTCCTGTTCCCCACTGCCGTTCTCGCTTGTAGCGGCGAGATCCTTGGATGGAGTGGTCGATTGTGGTCGGCTTATGCTCCTCTGAACAACAACCCATACCTCATGCAGTATGTCCTCCTGTCGTGTTTGCCTTCCTCGTTCATACTGACGGGTTTACGCTCAGGATCGTGGCAACGATCTTGGCTCCAACACCCTACGTGGCGACACTGTTCATTCTGTTCTCGAGAATAACACAGAAGCTCGGTACTCACTACAGTCGTTTGTCGCCTCAGTGGTGTGAGTAATGGTTTTATATGTTCGTGCTCTTCACGATATTAATCGTTCGGTCCTGCAGATTCAAGGATCTTCCTCACAGCTGTACGCAACACACATTTCTGTCTGCGACCGTAAAATTGACTTGAGCATTGTACAGGATATCGTTGCGCTCGTTGTCCAAGGTGCTGGCGGAGGCATTGCAGCAACCGCGAACACGACTTCCGGCACCAATCTTGTGAGTGATGCTAAGCTTGTCATTCGCTGAACCTACCACTTACCAGTTTTTTTAGGGTGGACACATCATGCTTGGCGGTATCATCTTCCAGCTGAGTGAGTTTTAGTGGCCGTGATCATATACCCTTACTCCCATGCTGACGATGTTCTTGCTTTGTAGTCGCTCTGGTCGTCTTCATGACTATCGCTTCCGAGTACTTCTACCGCTATATCACCGACCGCCCTCTACGCAATGCTGAGCAAGGGTTCGGACGCGTTGAGTGGGGCCGCAAGATGAAGGTCTTCACTGGTGCCCTCATCTTCATCGCCGTCATGATCTTGATTCGGTACGTTTCAACGACTCGGTTTTCTACCTTCGATATTGTTCTGATCGTGGCTTTCTTAGTTCGATCTACCGTACCGCTGAGCTCGCAGACGGCTGGACTGGACGTATCATCACCACTCAGATTTACTTTAGTACGTGCTCCATCTTTTCTGCTCTGGCTTCGATCCTCAAGACTAACACGCTCCTCTCCCCTCCCTCAGATCTTCTCGACGGAATGGTGGTGTTGCTCGCTATCTTCACGATGAACTTCTTCCACCCCGGTCACTGGATGAAGACACCTCAAGAAGACTCTACGTCGCCCTACTACCAAAAGGAGATGACGGCTTTGCGTGCAAGTAGCGACTCCACGGTTTAGAGGGCTTCGGATTCTCAGTGTCTGTTCATTATGATAGACTAGCATCTTGTACACGACCACCACCATCATTACGACGACTTTCAGGGAACATGGACTTTACCCAACCACACATACTACTTCTTTTCATATTCATATTCATTTTTCCGGCTACCATTGAGTATCCTTCTATTGAATGGGAGCATTTTATGCATTGGACTTTTTTACATGATACGCGTACAGTCTTTACTCGCCACAATAGAACATACTGTATTTTGTCCCGCTGGCAATCGTGGAATCGAATTCGCAAGTTATGGGACACTGTTTGCACTTGTTGTCCATAGCTTTCTTGATAGCTCTCCTAGTCCGCCATACGGTCCTATGTGTACAGTGAACTAAGTTGTGTTATGATTTGCCAAAATGAGAGCTAGAACTAGGAGCAGTTTGAAAGCCGGACGATTAGAGTACAAAATACAAAGAAAAAGAGATAAAAATCAAAGCCAAGAGTTCGAACGCGTCCATTTGGGTCTACTACACTACGTTATGCAGTCTCCACAATCTGACCCAAAAGCCCTGAACGTAACTCTCTTTCCAGCCTCCCCACTTCGCTTACCGCATGTGCATGAGCTAGCTGTTCTCTCCGCAGCGCATTTTCGTCCGCTTCCATCTCGTCCGCAGAGACAAAGTCGTCTGCAGAGAATAGGTAGACGGGTTCTGATACACTGGTGCTGGTGTCTGGAACGGCAGCGGGGGCGGCGGATCGAGTGGACGCTCGGATGGACATCTCCCACCGTTTGACACGATAGTAGCCGACAATGGACATGAGTAGAAGCATCCAGCCTGCGAAAACATGTAGATCAGGAAATAGGCAGGTGATTCCATGAGGAAGAAAATGTACCCATCGTCATTAGCATCAACGATGCCCAATCATGCGTTGTTTGCAGCTCGTTCGTGATGTCCACCGCTGTTTCGTTCTGTCCCAGATTATGGACAGGTGGCGGCGGAGGCGGAGGCCGTGGGCCCATCTCCAATAACCCCGTGGTCTGATTGATGTAAATACCCCGCAGATCCTCTGGTTCCTCCATCAGCGGGTTGTTCTTTGCGGCGATGCCATATTGGATCAGTGTCATTCCCAGCCCGGCGCGTGACCCGTACTTGGCGGCATGACTTGTGTGCAGGAGATAGGTAAGGAGGAAACCGACGAAACCGAAGAAGAAGGAAATGAAGGTGTTGGCGATGAAGAGAATGAAGGAGCCGGTAGGGAGGTCTTCAACGATCATGTCGGCGTTGGGGTCAGTATTCAGCGGAGCGTGTACTGTGGTCTCCCAGTATTGAGGTACAGCGTCCATTTGCGCTTCACGGTAGGTCTAGAAACAATCCAGATGTAGATCGCCACACGCATTATATTTTGGAGATTAGGACGTACTGGTGGCGCTTCAGCCTGTGTCTCTTCTGGCACCAAATGGACTTCACCATTCTCCCCAAGGATCTGTACCGCTCTGCTCGGCTTCGCCATTACATTGGCGAACACCCCGTCGTTATCCGTACCCCCTCCCACTGCTCTCGTGACGACAGGCTCGCTCGGGACGCTGGCGTAGTACTGCGGGAGCACGTTACCAATTACTCGGCGGAGCAGTGACGGCCGGCTGAACGACGGTCGTATAGGTGTCGAGCCCGTCAATCCGTTCGAGTTTCCCCAGTTATTCGGGAACGCAAACGGCGAGGGTCCAGGGGGCGATCCCGGTGGTGGATGGTCGTAGTCCCGTTCGAAATCGTACGCCGCACGAGTCGCTGGTGGCGTAGTACTTGGCCTCTCGTCGTATGGTGACGTCTCGGAAACGATGAAGGGTGTCGATTCGGTGTGATGTAGCTCGTCGTATTCCTCTCCGTCTGACTCGAAGGCCTCGTTCAGCTCGCGATCGTCGTCCGGCTGCGACCGCGGATTCGGCAGAGCTGAGTATCCTGAGGGCGCCATGACAGTAGAAGTTTCTGACGGCCCTCGAATACGATGGCTTTAGATAAATGTGAAGATGAGGATATCAAGAGGGAAACATGGACGAGGTGTGGCGGCAGTAACAGAATAAGCATTGCAGCGTCCGAGTCCGGTTTACCGCATTGGTCAGACGACAACGTCAAGGCGCTTATGGACAGTCAGACAGCGAACACAACGACCTTGCAACGACCATCACATATCCCAAAACACAATTAACTAACACTGCACGCTCATATACTGCGGATACTATCCCAAGAGGTTCTTCACGTATTTCAGTAGCTCCCTTCCCTGAACAAAGCAATCAGAATCAGCCATCAGCAACATGTATGTACACTAGACACGTACCCCATGGCTTTTGACGTCGGCCACCATGGCTTCAACCTCATTGACTTCAGGAGGAGTATCTTCTGACGCGATACCGAGTGGATTGTCCGTACGCCTCTCATTCGGTATACCGAATCTTTGCCGTTGAGCAGCACCATACCTCAGCACCACCGTCAAAACCGCTCTCCAACCTTCCACAGCGCCCGGCTGGCCAAGCAGCGTCGAGCTCGATCTCATCTGAAACACAGTCGAGTTGCTCCGTGTCGCTTGTGGGAGCACGGGCAAGGGCATGCTGGGCAATTCCGTGGAGCGGACAACATACGGACAGTAAGAGCGGTGCTCCTTGAGAATATCAAGTTGTCGTTGCGGTTGCACTTTGGCTGTTCTGCCAGGCGTTAGAGACGCCGCTGAGGGGCTCGGAGTGGGCTGGTCGTCGGATTGCGGCGCTGACATGAATGCCCAGAGACCAATCCGTCTTTGGCATAGAGTACAACTGAGCAAGGTAGTATCTTGTTTGCTTTTGCCCGAGGACAGTGTAGAGACGGAGGGCAACAGTGCAGAGGCTGATGGGGATGTTTCTCCACGATGGAAGAAGCTTGGCCTGGAGCGGAACGATGGACCGGGTGAGCTCTCTCGCGACACGCTTTGTGTGGTGGTGGTGCGGACGAGGCGGACTGGTGTCTGAGGGGCAACAGAGTTCGCTCTTGAAGCTGAAGGCAAAACCGAGTTCGCTCTAGAGATAGATGGCAGACGGGGTGACTTATCTGATGGCGGCACGATGCTCCAGCCAAACAAAGCAGTCAACACTGCTGATTCTGAAAGTTCTGGCGACGGCTCTAATGCAGTTGGCTCGTCTCTCATGACTGTATCACCATCCACAGAGAGAGGTGGTTCGTCGAATGAAAACGAGAACGAAGGCTGCTTGACTGCCTTCACGGTAGACAGAAGAGATTGAACTTGCGAGGCTGTCTATAAGTTGTCGCATGAATATCAGGCTCGTGCATAGATAACATTTGGCTCACCATGGGGTGGCGAATCTCAACGCCTTGCAAGACTTGGTCCATCTTTTCAGCTCGCGACTTGAGCTCCCTAGCCATAGCCACAGGCGCGTACAGTGGCACACGGTAGATAGAAGCTGCAAAATGGTGTGAATTTGAGGTCAGAACGCACAATATGTAACTCACGATCACACTGTCTCGTCTTCCACGGGCACCCATCCTTGTGCATATCCACCAGTGACTGTCGCTGCTTCTCAACGAGGGCATTGGCTGTAATATGAAACAATCAATACGGATCTACCTTCCTCAGCTATCTCCCATTTACATACCGGCATCCCTGCTCATTCCCTGATTCCCACCGACAACCCACGAGACATGGCAGATCCCGCACACAAGCCTATCCTTCCCATTGTTGACCCAGCCACACTTCGAAGCAGACACCGCGTCGATGGCCGGAGGCTTGTTCGCGTAAGTCGTGAGCTTGAACGTTGCAAGACGCGTCAAGAAAGAAGTTGTCGAAGAAGGTCGGTATTCAGACTCGGAAGATATACCAGGTAAGCTTGTTGACGGCGCTGATGAGATTGAGGGCGCTGTCGGTGGCGGGTATCCGAAACGGAGTGGGAGAGCCTTCCGCGCGCGTGAAGTGGTACGTGCAATAATGGCTGCCAGATGAGGTGCCGTCTTAGATAAACTGTCCAACTTGTCTGAAGGTGCCTCGCTTTTTGCGCGACGAAATGAGGTTGGACCGCGTGTCGTGCAGATTAATACTCGAAGAACTCACGGCTTAGCCTCTCTCTTTATCCCATACTTTGCCAACGTTGCGTACAACGACCGGCCGACTCTTGGCTTCTTAGATGGCGGTTGATTAGAGCTGAGTGGCTCCATAGGCCCAACGGCCTCGTCAAGATTTTGCATAGCATCTTGGAACTTACGCTAGACATTTATGAGTACCCTGAGATCAATGCTCATGAGCAAGTAGTTCATACCTTGAAGTTCTTGTCGTTGAGAAGGTTTCCGTTGGGTTCATTTGCGGCATGAGAAGGTCCTGCGGCGAGTGACATGATGATTTGCCAGTACTAGTTGTGTTCAAGAATGAAGCAATGTTGCTGCAAGCAGTGAGTGGCGGCAGGATTTCGTGGCGTCTACTTATGATGACAGTTGCGCGATGAGTCACAGTCCTTGTCCTGACTGACCAGACTCAATTTCACCATACGAGCAGACTATGGCAACGTTCATGTTGAATCAAAGGTACACTAATGTCCGGTTAGAGGGACGAATCCGTTCCAAGACGTCGTATTACTATCAGAACGAACAATTGCAAGGTTGAAAACCGACTGGGAGCGTACATTTCCGCCGTCTTATGTAGACGGGCCAAACCATCGCGATATTCCAACACTCATATTTCGTCAAGCCGGCTCAGCACAGGCAGTCGGGGACTCTGGTGCAAAGTGAGTATTTACGCCCTTCGGACTTGGTCACGCCAATGATGAGGTCATTCTTTCGCAGGATATTTTAGATGATAAAGCCTCGCAGGTCTCCTGCCATTCCTCCATACTTCACCCGCACCATGTCTGCAGCACATAAAGTCTCGCTCTCCGCCCTACCATTGCCGCCAAAGTCCCATATCCTCCCGCTCAACCTCACTCCGGATCCCCGGACGCTTTCAGCCGCCGCGTTCCGGCAGTATCAGATAGACACACCGAGCTACCAGCGCAGAGCACGTTTGTTGTCTCCCGAGGCACATTTCAGCTATGTCGCGCCATGCCCGATCCGGTTCCCGTACAGAGCAGAGCCAGAGGAGGGCGAGGAAGTAGCGGACCAGGAGACATTCATTGAGAAGTGGCTGGCGCAGAGGGAGGCTCTCCACGAGGGACTGTCCGCCTCAGTGCATGGGCAAGGTCCGAGTCGTCTGAAAAAGTACTTCCCGGAAGCTGGCAAGAGGGATCAGAGCATCCAGCTCATCGGTCTTTCTGAAACAGGACTACGAGATTGTCTACCCCATCTTCATGTAGGAGATGCATTTGATACCCTTGGTTCCCCGACCCTTTCTCAGTCTTTCGAAGACGAACCGGAGAGAACAAAAGCTTCTGACGAAGATGTTGCTATACGACAGGAACTGATCGACGTGCTCAGCGGGCATGCAACACTTATGGACGTGGAGGAAGGCTCCGACGCACCCTGGGCGCCCTGGTCCTTGAGATACAGCGGTCACCAATTCGGGACATGGGCTGGCCAGCTGGGAGACGGTCGGGCTATCTCAGTTTGTTCAGTGCTTTCTCATGAGTGTCCCCGGTGTGCATATAGCTGACCGGCCTTCACTTGCGTAGTGGCGACACCACATCCTAACGATCCCGAGCTTGTATATGAGCTACAACTGAAGGGTGCAGGAAGGACGCCGTTCTCGCGTACTGCAGACGGTCTCGCAGTCGTCCGCTCCTCCATCCGCGAGTTTCTGTGTGGAGAAGGTACGCGACTCGTGGATCTCTCGCGCTGTACTCAGTATGTTGACCCATTGATATTTAGCAATGCATGCCCTTGGAATACCTACAACTCGGTCCCTATCTCTCATCGCCCTTCCTTCTCTCTCCGTCGATCGGGAGCGTGTCGAATCCGCATGCGTGTTTACACGTATGGCACCTTCGTTCATACGCATCGGCTCCTTTGAGGCATTCAACCCACCTGCCAATATGTACTTCTTCGGTGGCGGGCAACAAGTGGGTGATTGGGATGCACTGCTGAAGCTGGGCGAGTGGGTTAGTAAGAGAGTCCTTCAGTTGAACGGGATTGAGAGTGGGGAGGCCTGGGCGAAGGTGTTGGTGTTGGAGTCTGCGAGGAGGAATGCGGAGATGGTCGCTGGGTGGCAAGCGTACGGGTTCATGCACGGTGTGATAAACACGGATAAGTAGGCCGTTCTACTGTCTTGCGGTAGGATCGCATACTCAAAAGTCCCAGCGTTTCAATTCTTGGTCTGACTATTGATTACGGTAAGTCGCGCCGTTCTTTCCTGTGACTTGATACTGATATTATTCGGCATAGGACCTTACGCATTCATGGACGTTTTCAACAAGTTCCACATCTGCAATCACACGGACGGCGCAGGCAGATATGCCTACCAGGTCAGGAATCTGTGACTGCACATACAATCCTTCTAATCCATGCTTCCTACAGGCGCAACCTTCTATGATGTTCGTGCATACCTTTTCCTCCACATTGACACATTGACTAAGATCCCATCAGTCTGTATGCGCTTCGTTCACTCCTTACCACACTTGCGCCTCTCATCGGTGCAGAGGCCGAGAATAGCGAGAGGGCTGTAGCAGCCGGGTGGGCTGAGAGTGCTTCTAAGGAGAAGGTCGACGGATGGCGCGAAAAGGGGACCGACCTGGCGAAAGAAGAAATGGAGGTTCTCTTCCAGCAGACTTGTGCCACGGAGTACGCGAAACTGATGCATAAGGTACATCTATCCCTGTCATCCTTGATGTATGTACTGATACTTTGTCCCGTTCATAGCGCCTCGCGCTACGCAGGATAGACTCGGACGACGAAAGCAAGCTGGTACGTCCTCTGCTGGACTTAATGTCAGATCACAAGCTCGACTTCCACTCCACGTTCCGCCGTCTCGCATTCTTCCGCCCGTCCATGTCCAACAAGGACGCCCTCGATGAATATATCTCAGGCCTCTTGACCCTATCTGCGGGATGTTTGGAACCCGGACGAGCTGCTAGCGACGTGAAGGCCTGGTTACGCATGTACGCGCAGAGGATTGAGAGTGAACGAGGAGAGTGGGGCGAAGACGTGGATGCGGAGCGGGAAAGCGCGTCGAGAGGTGCGAACCCGCGGTTTGTATTGAGACAGTGGGTCCTCGAAGAGGTTATCAAGGTCGTAGAACGGGACATGGACAGCGGGAAGAGGGTGTTGAGGAAAGTGCTCCAGGTCAGTCAATTCTACATTGTTTGTGATGGTTTCATTTATCACGTCTGTTGCTTAGATGGCCTGTAATCCATTTGACCCTTGGGGCGCAGAAGATAGCGCGGATGATACATCGTTAGATAAAGAAGTCAAAGAGGAGAGAAGATTCTGTGGGCTGGGCGACGACCAGTTCTTAGGGTTCCAGTGCAGTTGCTCGAGTTGAAGCGAACTAGACCCCAAACGTCAATCTCAAGTTGTATGATCTAGTACACTAATAATTTGTCACTAAACTGAGCTATATCCTCCAATATGCCAACCAGCTCTCCACATCCGCTTCGCTCAGCTGCGGCAGGTCCCCGAGCGTCGGAGCCACCTCCTTCGCCCTCGACATGTCCATCTCACGCATGTCCATGACCTCGCCCCTTTCTTGCCCCACACTTGCTTGGTTGAAGAACCCTAGGATCCTTAACGCGGGGTTGTCTCCCATCACGTCTACCTCCTGTTGCGCGTCGAGGTGGTCTCCGCTCCGGTGCAGAGAAGCGAGCCATTCGTCGTACGGTTTCAGAGGGAGGTTGAGGGACTCGGCGATGGGTGTGATGATCGTGGACCACAGGACAGGACGAGGATGCGCGAGGTGGAGGAATGGGTACGGCGAGTCGCGCATCTCGAGGATGACTTTCGCGACAGCGCTGGCTGGAACCCACGACACACGCTGTTCAAGTTGAGAACAACCAATCATATTATGTGAGTTTCGACGTGAACGTATGAGGTGAGGTGAGGCTGTCGTACCTGATTCTTCATCGTTGGGAAACACCCGATGTACGAACTGGACTTGACCATCGCTGGGAACCACTCGGCGCGATTCCACGCGCCCGTTGCGCCTCCGGTGACTTGGCCCAGACGAACAACGATGGGACGCAGTGCAGACTCTGTTTCCGCGAGGGAGAGTAGCCTCTCAATCACCCATTTCGATTGTGTGTATCCACTGGAAACAGCGTTTAAAGGCTCTACGGGTCCTTCTAGTACAGGGCCGTCGTCACGACCAGTGTGGCCTACGAAAGAAGCGTTTGGTAAGATAGACTGAGAAGGATGTATCCGGGTGACTTACTACCAAGCACGCCGATACTGCTGACGAAAAGCAGTCTTGGTGGGGAGCGATGTGGTGATGACAGCGCGAGGTCGATGAGAGATCGTGCGGCTTTCACATTGGATTCGAATGATGCCAAAGCGAGATTGAAGTTTACTCGGTACGCTGTGAAGGTGATTGAACGAGGATTTGCAGAAAGAACATGTAAACGACCTTTACCATTGTGTATGATGTGTGTGATGGATTTGCTTATCTGAGTGAATGAACACTGGTGAGATGGCGGCAATTGCAATACACGCGGTCGTGCTCACCTTCCCGTACGTGTCGTCCGAGAGACCAATCTTGTCGGCCGACATGTCAGCTTCAAGGAACGTCACTCGGAGGGAATGGACGATCTCAGGGTCCAAACCCCACTCGACGAGCTTATCCTTCTGACGACCGAGTAACTCCTTACCCTCCTCGCTAATTCGGTTAAGAGCATAGATGTGTTCGATATCTGTGTCCTCCAAGAGCCTCGAAAGTAACGTGCAACCAAGGGACCCTGTGGTTCCGGTGATCAAGACCGTGCCCCTGGGAGGCAGTGGGACCGTTGGCGCATGTTTTGGTAAATGAACGTGATACTTCTCAACCATGGATAGCATCGCTGCTATTGCTTCGTCGGTATTGCTAGGTCCGCGGGTGTGTCCGTTCGACTGTGTCGAGGGTCCAGCGAGGGAGTGGACGTACCTCGCTAGACCCACGATAGTGGGATGTTGATACACGAAATTGCCTGGGACGCTCCGGACGTCTACTTTCGAGCTTTCGCGCAGTGCATGCAGAATTGAGTTCCGGATCCAGGTCGCTTGCAAGCTAGGGAATGGATTAGACTCTTACAAACAATACCACACGGAACGCACCTATCGCAACCCGTTTGGAATATATCATCCGTATCTGCAGGCGATGACTTCACGACCTGAGACACAACGAGCGAGACGAAGGTCAGTGTAGATGTCTCATCCCACGTGCTTGGCGAAGGGATCTCGTCCGCTTGTGTGGTCTCCGCCGCAGCCGCGTACAAAGCTTCGATTTCTTCATCGTATTCCCGAAGGATGGCCTGGCGACGGGGCGTATTCTTTGCAGTGTACGAAAATGGTTTCGTAGGAGAGGCAACTAATATCATCTGACGGAAATTCATCAGGTGACAAATACTATACGCAAGGATTTAGTTTGCACACCTCTTTGAAGATGCGGGAATGTTGCGGAGCATACTCATTCATTCGCTCTACGGTGGCCCTGTCATGTCAGAAATGTCAGAAGAACCCAAACAACATACCCGATGACCTCACCAAATTCTGGTACGGAAGGCAGCCAACTCTCCAATGTCTGAGGGACCGAATTGATACTCAGACTTGGGTTCAACAAGGACGCCGGCGTAGAAGTGACCTCGTCCGAACATCACGCAACGTTCGACGCAAGGATCTTGGTTCAGCATGGCCTCTAATGACACCGGATGAGACCAGACGAGTGGTGTTGAAGTCTTCGAGAAGACACTAACCTAGAGGACCCGGATTTGTCTGTGGTAACGCTCTGGACTCAGCTGACAATCTTCAACATGTGACCACCGTCCTGCGCACCTTTTCTCCCGTGCTATGTATGATTTGATCGTCTGTGCGCCCGTAGATCTTCCATAACCCAGGCCGCGTCGGGTGAGGTACGAAGAGATCATTCGTAGCAAGCGCGGCTTCTCCGTTGATCTTTGTATTAGTGATCGATGGAAGGACGAACGGACTAGGCTGAGAAGTTATGCTGGTGAGTCTGTGCCGCAGTGGTAATTGAACAAAAGACGTACAAGTATCACTAATTCAAAAGTACCATCCGACTGGTCAATCCAATGCGTTCTGACGTTGGCGGCATCGAAGTTTAGATATTGCCAGTCCTTGCCCATATTTT
The DNA here is from genome assembly GCA_004802725.1 of Antrodiella citrinella. NCBI lineage: Eukaryota > Fungi > Basidiomycota > Agaricomycetes > Polyporales > Steccherinaceae > Antrodiella > Antrodiella citrinella. The sequence continues at coordinate 113,715 of SGPM01000039.1, forward strand.
CTGTCTTACTGTCAGTCTCGGTGATCGGGGACAACGTCAACGACCTACTTGGCAAGAGTTGATGCATCACACCGGCCTCTGTACTGGATCAAGACATTTCGTAAGGTCAGAGAAATACAAAGCAACATGCGAACTCACCTGCCGTACGCACATGTCAGCACTACGCCACTGTCTACGAGCATATCTCCTACACCCTTGTCTAACGGACCTCCGCCGAATACCTGTGAGGAAAGAAACACGTTGAGTGATCCGCCCCCCTTTAGTTGAAAGCTATCATATGTACTAGACCCTTCGAAACTTGCTTCATAGCTTCGACATCTTCCGCATTTGTTGACCAGGTCTGAAGGCACGTTGCTATCTATAAGCGGCTTTCATCATGAAACGAGAACGCCCACCTCAATGAAACTGGGTACACAAAATGCCACCTTGCTTTCGCTAGCTGTCATCGCCTGCAATGTATTCTCTGGAGTGGGAACAGTTGCGGGTGACTTAGGAGGGAACGTGCACAAGACCACACCGCAGGCGGCCTGGCATAATTGAGAATCTGAATTAAAGAGAAAGATATAATACACTTACCGTCCAGGCAATCAACATACCTCCCCAGCCGTGGAACATCGGTAATGAGTGGAAACCCACTCGAAGGCCAGTGAGATCTTCTACACCGAAAACTGATGTGCAGGGGATAAGTTCGCGTCCTCCAAGTGAATATTGCATTTACGCACATGGGTTGGTGCCGTTCACTAAATACCGGTAGTGCCATGAAGGGATAGGCTTGGGGAATGCAGATGAACCTATAATCGATAGAAATTCAGGATGCAAGGGTGTAAAATGTGTCATTTGTTCACTGAAATACGTACCGGATGAGTGAAATATGTTCGCAGTTTCATGAAGTCGAAACGTATATTGAGGTAAAAATTTGAAGTCCGACTCGATCGTGGGCTTGATAATGTCATCAAAGCTAGGCATGATGGATACAACAGGAGGTTCCTCCCCCGTAGCTCGCATGTGATCAAAGGCAGCGGAAGCTAGATCCTGAAAAGCAGGCTCAGGTCCTGTCAGGAGATGCAGCGCGTTTGTTGCAGTCAACAGATGTGCAACTGCACTCGGTGAGTTGCGTGGGGAGATTGGGAAGAATATGCAGTTTGCGCGCATTATCCCAACTTCTACTAAGAAGAAAGTTATGGTGTCTGCACGGACCTTGTGAGTCGCGCAGAAGATCTTCAGACAGACAACATACCCGATGCAGCCAAGATGGCGATGACGGGGCGATTGTGCGCTGCGAGCTCCGGAAGTCGAGAGCGAATGAGCCACCCAGCGCGATGCATAGCATGAATGGCCTCTCGAAAATGAAGGGTTACCTCCCTTCCTTCCACTGTGTAAACGAACAGAGGGTGATTCGGCGAATACTCTAAGTGCCAATCCCATATTTCTGGCAATGTCAGCGACCCATCCAAGGGGGGTATCCGAAAAGTCTTGGACGATAGACCTTGCGTTTGAGGCATCCCGACGATAGGAACCTGAACGAATGGTCCTGAAACAATAGGAACAGATGGCATGGTGGGGATGATTTGCGTCTACAGGCTGGAGGACGACACCTAGATATACATACCAAAGAGCATACTAATGCTTCATGACTGAGTTCTGTGAACTCTAATTAATGACATCGGAGACTTTATATCCGTATACCTTTCTGTACGTGTGTCTTGGAGTGAGACGGGTAAGTACAATCGTTACTGGATTTGAAACAAAACGTACCGCTGTCCGACTGTAACAGAACACTCCATCAGCAATACACATGCCGCCATGATGCATGATGCATGATGCATGATGAACGTATGCCAGCATTCCACCCAAATCACACACATCGGCCCAGTCGCCGCAAAGATATGACAGCGTGCTTGTAACTTTCTTTCAGTCGATCGTATCTAGCTCACTACCGGGGCCATAGAGGTGTGTACGAGTAACTGAATGGCTTGAATATAAGTAGATATCATGCCCGTCTGTGTGAGATTCATACTGGATCAGGGCGTGAATGATCTAGGAAGAAGGTGCCAGTGAGCTCACTGTTCAGGTGATTCTGTGACTTACTGTAACAAGGGACGAGCTCACCACAGTGTGAAAAAACAACGTCAGACGGAAACATCTTTGAATCACCTCGATAGATGTTGAGAAATAGATCAAGGTGGCAGTTCAAGTGCTACATACTGTACAGTATACTACATTTGCCTGTGTTGTCGGCAACTCCCGATATCCAAGCGTTTGCAGGGCGCGCCGCTCGCCCGGAGACGGATGCCTTTGTCCTTGAAGTTGCGCTCGCCAAAATGCAGCGTCTCCAAAGCTGAACAACACGAGAATACGACGTTGTCAATAAGAGCTTCTGGCCTCTATCTGTCCTTGAATGTGAACCACCGCACTCTCCTCAATACTTTCCATCATAACTCTCGGATTGCACTGTGACCATGAGGTCGCGATGCTGGACGTCACTTGCCATGATGGCCACCGCGTTCAACGCGGTGACGGCGGTGAAGATTACGGATATACAGGGCGTGGCATATCAGTCTCCACTCGCAGGTCAATGGGTGCATAACGTGACTGGAGTTGTCACGGCCAAAGTGAGTCGCACCCCATTGCCTTTATATAAGGTGTTCAACCCCACATATAGGACCGCTACGGATTCTGGATTTCGGGCGAAGCTTCGGACGACTCTCGCGCTTCCAGCGGCTTGCGAGTGTATTCTTCTTTGGTGGCTTCGCATGTGCGTCCAGGAGACTCTATATCCCTCTCCGGACGTGTGGCAGAGTACCGTCAAGGGTCGAATCCGAATGATTTACTTCTGACGGAATTGGAGCTGCCGACCGACCTTCTCTTGCTCTCGTCAGGCCACACCGTGCAACCTGTCGTACTGAGTAAGGCCGGTGATCGCGCACCTCCTGCCACTAGACTATCAGCTCACGACGTCGGTCCCGACGGGTGGCTTTCGATACCCAACAACGTAACGCGCGTTGAGAGCGCGAACGCCACTCTCGAACCTGACAAGTACGGCCTAGATTTCTGGGAAAGTTTGGAAGGAATGGTTGTCACCATCCCTACACCAACCACTTCAGGTTTCCCGGATAGATTTGGGTCGCTCTGGGTGTACGGGGACTGGGACATCCAGGGAAAGAACGAGAGAGGCGGTCTGACTATCACATTTGTTGGTGCGTGTAAATTATTATCTCCAACGAACGTTCTGCTGAACTCTCAACTTTTCATCAATCTAGACAATACCCCTGACGCTCACTCTGGCACTGTATTGCTTGGTCGGCCTTTAGATGGAACAAGACTACCAAAGAGTGCGGTCGGAACCTCTCTCTCCGATGTCACAGGTGTAGTTACATACCAGGTTGGTAGACCGCTGTCATTCGCACTGTCTCAGACTGAACACCTGTTTTTAAGTTCGGATACTACCACATTCTCCCTCTCACGGCACCAAACGTTCTATCTGCACCTCAGGCTGAAGCTGCACCGGCCACTATCTTGGCCGGTCTTGACCCTTGCCAGATCACGATCGGTGATTACAATGTATGTTCGCAAATTCTCTCTGGCCACTTTCGTCTCACATAGTCTACAGGTGGAGAACATGGGGCCTCGCTCTCAACATATCCCTCGCATTGCTGATCATATTGTCAATTATTTGCATGCACCTGATATAGTATTCCTTCAAGAGATTCAAGATGACTCTGGTTCTCGCAATAATGGTGTCACCTCTGCCAACAAGACATTAGCTGCTCTCGTCAAGGCTATCTCTAACGTACAGGGTTTACATCCCCATGCTGCGTCTTCCACCAAGCCCGCGTATAGCTTCGTAGACGTGCCACCCGAGGACAATGTGGATGGTGGCAAGCCTGGTTCAAACATTCGCGTGGCATATCTGTAGGCGATATCTAGAGTCACGACTAAAAGACGTAACTGACATTTCAAAAGGTGGCGTTCGGACAAGGTGTCGCTTTTGCCGGGTCTTCGGGGAACAGCTACGCAGGCGACCGAGGTCATTGAAGAGAGCGAAGGCGAATTTACTCTGAAGTGCGTGCCATAGTTCCGCAAATCACAATAAGGGGTTGAGTTGGTTGCTAGTTTGAACCCAGGTCGTATCGACCCCACAAGTCTCGCATGGGAGGAGTCTCGCAAGCCATTGGCTGCAGCATGGCAGACAACTACTGGAGAACGTTTCTTCACGGTCAACGTCCATTTTAGTTCTAAACGTGATAGTTCCTCGCAGCACGGAGACGCACGCCCCCCTGTGAATGGACATGCTGATCGTAGGACACACCAAGCGAATGTCACCGCTGTAAGTCGTTCTAACGTCTCGCCTCCACGTGGTGATTGTTGACATCTCGCCGCAGGCTTTCGTCGAGTCCATACTTGCCAAAGATGCCAACGCGAGCATCATATTCGGAGGGGACATGAACGACTTCGTCCAGACCCGAAGTGTCTTCAGTGCTCTCACATCGGTGCTTAACGACATCAACGACGTCTCCAATATTGATCCTGTGGAACGTTACACGTACGTCTACGAGCAGAACACTCAGGAGATCGACCATGTATTTGTCTCGGATGCTGTTGCCCAGCGGGGTACACAAGTTCAACACGTCCATGTTAACACATGGGCGCAGACCACAGCCGCGAGAGCAAGTGATCATGATCCTACTGTAGCCAAGGTTTGGGTTTGTGATGCACCTGCTCCTCCAGGTACGTGCTAAGTGTACTCGAGAAAATCATTCCCCTGATCAAATCCCCTCTTTTCAGGTGACGCACACGGAGGATGGTATCAAGGACTATGGAACCAGTTCATTCCCGTTCTACTCTATCCGAGTACGATAGTTTTCAAGCTCATGGGTATGTAGGGATATGTAGTCTAAATCACATGCAGTTACAACGAGTACAATACGATACCATTTACACGGCTTTCAGTTCTCCTTCCTCCGACCCACTAGTGTCCACATCGTTCTCCGACTCGTAGTAGTCATCATCATCATCATCATCTTCGCCACCATCATCGTAGTATTCGTCGTCCAGCGACCTGGGCTTGTACTGTGCGTCTCTCTCCAGCGGAATACCACAGACCTTCCTGATGTTCAATGCAATCCATTCCTCGTGGTCAAGCTCCCATTCAATCTTACCAATCTCGGGCGCATCCTGCCCGTCCTGCCCCTCTTCATCTCTCGCGACGCTGAACGGAATGCCAACCGCCGCCATCAGCAGACGCAGCGTATCCACCTTGTTGATCCCCGTCGCCAAGTCTCTCTCTGAATCAAACAACGCCGCATGTATCCGATTCAGCTCTGGTTCCTGCAGTCCCCACAATGTCTGGTCTATAGGACGCCAGGCCGGCCCCGGAGGTAGATCAGCGAGTCCAACCTCGAAGACGAGCCTCCAGCCGTGAAAACCGGGCCGGGGTGCGATGTCGGGATGAGGCATGGCAAGGTCAGTGCTGGGGATGGGATCGTGGATGCGGTACATAAGCCTGCAGTCGAATTCGGCCGATTCGTAGTGCGTGACGCGGTGGTAGGCGAAGTAAACGTCTACTGCAGAGGGCTTGGTGGGCGAATATATTCTGGTCATGACGTCGGCTTCGACAACCTGGAAAACGTTGGGTAAGAATGGGGCGGGTCTATCATGAACGGAAAGCTTACATCTCCCCAGTTGTCCAAGACTTCAAACCTGAATGGTACGAGCCCATCTCCAATGGCCTGTTGTTGTTCCGTGGTGAGGTCCAGGTCGGTCAGGGTATCATCGAAGCCTGCCCGGATCTGGTCCAGGAGCGGGTGGTTCTCTTCACCCGAATACTGCTCCAACATTCCCTTGAATGTCGCATCGGCACGTGTGCGCTGCTCGTAGTAAACCTCCCAGGATATAGACTCTTGCGGGTCCAACAAATGAAATGTAGCTCGAGCTTTCTCCTGATGATCATCTGAATCTGTGGTTCCGGGAGTGAGATGCTTCCATACATGCTCCTTTTGGTTTTCGGCCATGTATTGGGCCATCATGTTCCCGGGAATCAGCAGCAGCTCTGCAAGGGGGTTAAGAACCAATTACGTTTCGGAGCAAGTACGACAGAACACGGACCAATATTCTCCTTCTTGAAGATAGAATGCCCGCCTACGAGCAGACCTGGAGGCAGCACCATGCCATCGCCTGCAAGACGCTGCACAGCGATGAGTGTCTCGTACGGCACAATGACCATCGAATATCTGACACACCCAGACTTTGAGCGGGATGCGTAACTGCTCCTCCAGCCGCTGCATGATCCACAACTAAGAAGAGACTCGTCAGATCAAAGAATACGCGACGAGATATAACAGGGCGCACCATGCTATCTATTGGACCCCATGTTACTTCCAGATAGTCACGACCTTCAGTGTTCGCAGCCTTGATAGCAGCAGAGGCGTCTTCGCCATAACCCACCACCTTGATGGGAGTCATGGACGCGGCGGTGGGTCTCTTGAACGCTGCGATGTCTGTCGCGCGCTGATATTTGACAAAGTCATCCTCTGATAGCCTCAAAGACGCGAAGACATGCTCTAGATTGTCCGGAGAGTCCTCAGACATGGCGATGATGAAGTGATGGAATGTAGAAATACGTTATGGGCGCTCAGCTCTATCATGCATGATCGGAAATAGGCGGCTCTCCTGATGACCAGCTTGTACATGTACATGTCCATCGAATCTTGACTTCTGCGATGGAGACCAGTCCGTTCGATAACGAGATCAAGTCAGACCAACCTCATCTTGTTTCCCTCGTCCTACAATCCAAGAAAGCGCTTCAGCATGGTGAACAATTATGCACCCGCGCCCGGTCGGTTTCCTCGGATTCTGCGCAGACTGCTATAGACTTGATGGAATTGGATGCGAAGCTCAAGTGGGTAACAGAGGCGGTCGTGGAACAACTCAAAGTGGGTCCTCGTTACAGTCCAGAGAATGGTCAGGCTAAGTTGGGTGTTCATATTAGCTTGCAGCCGCTGTTGCAAAGAGTATCGAAGAGAAGCGTGCATATTTAGAGAAACAGGCAGATGTGAGTATGTGTTGTGTTTCTATATGTATGTACCATCTAACTAGATACATCAGGACTGGGATTCTCTGCGTAGCCAGCGTACAGATGCCCTGGACAACATTCTCGAATCTCTGGGGTCACGGGCCGTACCTCCAAGCTTTCACTTAGCATCTTCCGACTCTTCGTTATTTGGGAGTCAACCTGGCACAGACGATGAAGCGGACCATCACAACCACAACCAGAGACCGATAGACGACCCGTTGCCTGGTCAGAGTCCCACCGAAACCCTACGCAACGTCCTGAGCAATGGCTTACCGAAGCATAGAAGGCGACACAATGACAGGTCGAAGTGGAAGACATTGCGAGATTTTGTGGATGAGCGTGCGATAGAGGGAGTTTTGGATACTATCGAGAACGACAGAGTCGCGTTAGACGTACGTGTGTTCTCCTCTATGCCGACCTTATCCTGAGAGCTGAGGATGATCTTGCAGAATATATTGGCACGAACATCGCGCTACCCCGAAGACCTTACGAAGACGATATCTGACATCCGGAGCAACGTTGCCACCGATTTTGTTATGCCGCCAATTGTTGAAATCGTGACTTCACAAGAAGACGCGTCTGCCAATATGGCTACTCTATTGACTAGTCTGGCGCAGCATTACGACCAGATCGTGGATGCTTTGCATGAGAGCGAAGCCGGAACTGTCTTCGAGGTGTCGGAGATCGAAGGTAATCCTCTCATTCCATTTTTGCATTGCCGTCCTCATGATGATCGGTAGACATGAACAGGGATACCGACGAGCTTCCACGCGTCATATCGGATCTGGAACAGAATAATGCTTCAATTCAGTCATCCCAGTGAGTCACATGTAGTTGTAAGAATATGCTGGCAGAGGTTGATACGAGAATTAGCGAGACCCTGCTTGCGTCTAAACAGCAAGCATTGCTACTTCTCAAGACTCAACGAGACACTCTGGACGACCTGGACGTACTAGGAGAAGTTATGCAGGACATGCTCTCTCACCAAGAACACATAGAGGCAAGTCATGTGGATGCATATCGTCGATGTATCTGTACTTACCCCGCTACTCTAGACGCAGAGTATGGAGCACCTCGGAGACTTACACGCAAGTCTGGTGCGAATTGAAGATTTGTACCAAAGCTACACCGCCTACGAATACTCCTATAGTAAGCTTCTTCTGGAACTGGAACGCAGACGACAGTACAAGGAGGGAGTAGAACAAATGTTGAAGAGCATCCTGTCTTCGCTAGAGACGATGACGGATGGTGAGCCCTTCCGTTCCCCGTTCGTTGAGCTTCCACGCTAACCAATACCTATGTGGTCTCAGAGGAGAGACAACAGCGCGAGCGGTTCAATGCGGAATACGGTGATCATCTGCCCTCAGACGTTTGCCTCTCCATCCAGAACGTACCCACAAGGTGGGAGATTATCCCGTGGAATAACGAGCCTATCGAGACGCTGCCTGAGATTGATTCCGACCTTTTAGCTGGGGTATGTCTACTTCAATCTTTCCGTGTCCAGTACTCATTCTTGATTCTTTGCAGGCAACTGCCCGAATACATAGCGTGGAAGCTAATCTCACGACGATCAGTAATAGTCAGAGCTTGTGACGACGCAACACAAATATGATATACAACTGAATGTTGAAGATTCTCCGCTTTGGTAGAAGGATACGTGAAGGAAGTATAAACGATACAGTGCTTCTTCGTGTAGCTACTACTATTGGTCTGGTTCGTGCTTAAGTTGCGCTGCCGAAGATTTGGTATCTCCTGCAAATGCTAGGTCCAACCTCGTCGTACTGGGCCTTAGTGTGGCAGTAACTATAGAAATCAGGCTACAAGAGACATGTCAGCGCCGTCAAAGATGTCTCAGAAAGATGAAAGCTCACCAGAGAGGCCATTAGTGAACCACCGAACCAGACGGCGTAGCTAGAAGTCAGAAATTAGTCAACTTCATCGGAAGATACCTTGAGGCCGTCGCATACCGTTGACGCTTGTGAGAGATGACATCGACTTCAACGCCGGAGGACTGTGGAAACCAGAGATATTGAGATATTGTCTGTGAGACATGGCTTGATCACAAACCTTCTGCGTACTGCCGCTCGAAACGGCGTTGTCCTCCAGCCTGCGATCTACGATCTGCTTGATATCACGCTTGAGGCGTTGACCGAAGTGCTGGAACATGGTGGACCCTCCTGACAGCACAATATTCTGCGGAAAGTATCACGACTCTAGCTCGGCAGGTGCAGAACACTGAGATGTACCTTGTATAGCCCACGACGCACATCAATTGGGGATTGCTGGATGACGTAATCCACAACCTCAGGTAGAGGAGTCAAGAAGTCGGAGGAGTAAATCTCGGGGTTGAAGAAGATCTCAGGAGCCAAAAATCTCTCGTATCCAACGTCGACCCCGTAGCCCTGCAACACCAATTCAGTACGATCGATTGATATGCAATTCACTGGCGACGTACCTTGCCGGTAACGGTATTTTCACCCTCGTATCGTTCAAAGAACTTGTACGGCTCCGCATCGTACTTCCTGAACTCCTTGACAATGTCCTGGCAGACATAGCTGTAGTTCTCCTTGACTTTCCCCGCAACCTTCAAGTGATCCTCCGGAGGAACGTTTGTCATCTCTCCCCGCTCACGCATCAAGTTCAGCACAAACTGGGAGATGTCGCGTCCAGCGATGGGTATGTGCTTGATGGCGCTGCCAATGACATAGCCCTCCGCACAGGGGATGACGTGGGTGACACCATCTCCTGAGTCGATGACGGTTCCCGTGAGTGTGCGATCAGAGACGCGGTTGGATGTCCAGGAGGCCGCAAGGGCAAGGACCGCTTGCACCGCAATGTACAAGCCTTTGATGTTGAAAGACTCGAAGAAGATCTCAGCGGTCTGTTCACGGTTCTCTGGGGGGTTGAGAGGGGGCTCGGTCTATCAAACGAGAAGGGTAATGGTGTCTGAGCGATGATACTTAGATAAAGGCGATATTGCTACGCACCAATAAGAAGTAATGATCCTCTGGCTCTGCTCTCAAGTATTTGAAGATCGTCTGCTCCCAGTACCGCTCCATATAATCCCAGTTCTCAATCTGACCGTGTCGAATAGGATAGTTGATGCCATAACCGGGAGTCTTCGAGTTTGCAAGAGCTTCGTCGCCGATGAAGAAATCAAGATCTTCTACTCCACGTTTGGACGCGAGATGACCGGGTTTGTTAGGAACAGAGGGTCCGGAACGGGTTGCTTGAGCCGCAGGACCGCGAGTTGCGATTGCGGTAGGGAAGACACTAGGGAATGACGTGTATTGGTTGGCGATGCTGGAGCTGCGCAGTTTGCCTGGACTTACAATGATGGATCCGAATTGCCGGCATATCTAGGAGGAAAAGTGAGATTCCGCCCACGAATCAATGAGAAGTCTGCACACACCCGACTTTGGAGAACCCAGTTCCGTTGTCACATATAATGGGGGCCAGGTAAGACATGATGAGTTGGTGAGTCCCAAGGTGAGTCCTAAACTGCCTTGCAGACTTGGGTGTCGCTACCGAAAACAGTTGCTTGTGCTTGTTTGGCAACAGCCTCTGATTCTAACAACTACAAACAACCACCCGTGACGTCGACAGTCCACTACCACTGCATAGTGGTGTCGGATTACGATTAAGTATGCAAAAACGAGGGATAATAATATTATGTATTATTATCGAGAGTCTCAGCTAGACTATCTATTTTTACTGTAATCATAATGTATTCGTACTGGTAAGTAATGAAACCTAATGATATTTAATAGAACTGCGTCTTTGAGCGCCACGTGTAGGGCTCCCGACGTTACGAATCGGCAGACGGCCGTTTTTCAACGGGCCGTTCCGTTCAACGGGACGTTGGCAACAGCCGTTATTATGTCAGCACCATTGACGGAACGTCCGTTCGATAGACTGGACGGATTACGGCCGTTTCGTACAGCGGTGCGAGCGACTTATAGACTACCAGTATACATGTACATTATTCAATAGATCTATTGTACTGTAGTATGCAAGACATCATTGACGAAAAAATGATCATGATGCCGACCGAGCTCGAGACTGAGTTCGAGAGAGTATCAGGTGGTGCCGAAGGAGCATCAGTTTGCGGATAGTTGCTGGCTTCAAGCTTGCACGTCGCAAAGAAATGGTGTCGCGTCCAGAGGAAAACACTCGTTCTACAGCAACTGTGCACCCTAGTGCATACGAGAAACCTCAGAAAGAGAAGAATAGATCAAACAACTGAACAGTACTCACCTGGTATTGACAGAATGTCTCGTGCCATATGAGCTACGTGAGGATAGCGTTGACTCTGCCATCTCCACCATCCGAGAAGATCATCTCCTGTTTGAAGGTCCTGACCTTCGGAGGTCGCACGAAAATAATTTGTTAGCTCATTGGCGGGCAGAGGGTGATGGCGATGTTTATTGTAACGAGCCATGAAGTCGTGCTTGCGAGGAGAGCGTGTGATAGGATTGATGTGCTCATCGGTTTGATTGTTGGTAGTGGATAGGGTGGTAGCAGGATCCAACTGTGCAGAGACATAATTCGAAAGATAATATGTTTGGAGAGACTTGACCGCGGCGAGAATTTGTTCTTTATAATTGGTGTCCCCGTCTAGATCAGCATCACTGATTAGGCCGCTCTGTCTAATCCGAGGATCCAACACTGCGCGAGCAATTGTGAGCAAGAAGAGAAGCTGTATGCAAATACGACGAGACTCACAGCATGCCCACAAGTAGAAAGGGGACTCGTTAATGATGTGGTGGTACCGTGGTAGTCTGTGAGCTTCCCGTATGCCTGATGAAGACCATTGAGCAATTCGGGTGGCGTAGTCGAGGGTAATCTGCGGAGGTGATCCTTCAGGCTATCTTGAAGTCCACGGATGATGGCCTGGCATGTTGACAGAGTAGAGTGATGAGTTGACGACATTTCTGTCGTTGCTTGGCGGAATAAATGAAGCCAGCGAGCGACAACATCAACAGCTTGCCAATCTAGGCTGCTCAATTCGTTGTGAGCCAATTCAGTCTCGTTTGTGACGTAAGTGTTGATTTCTTGATGATACTCTAGAGCACGTTGTTACGACGAAGCGTAATAAGCAAGTCAAGGTTCAGTCTGAATAGTGATGTCACTGTCTGGGTCTTGCTTAGAATGCTTTGTGTATTGAACAAAGGAGGTCAAGNTGAGGATGGTCCACAGCGAGACTGCTAGTTTATATACAAGTACA
>SGPM01000390.1:0-23684 GCA_004802725.1 Antrodiella citrinella
CCGACCATGAAATCTGCATGGAGTGTCATCGGCTCCGCCATAAACAGGTCCTCGCACCCAGTCAGCTTTTTCAGCAGAGTGCACATCTGGTTCAGCACGCGATCGCATTGGCCAGGGTATGCGGGGTATATATGCGAATACTCGTGCTTGTGGTGCAGCTTCCTGAACTGGGTGGGCGTGATTGTAAATCCGTACGCAAGTCTCGGTGTGGGCCACTCGGATTTGGGCATGGCGGCGAGATCGGACCACTCGTAGGGCTCGTGTCCTTCTGGAAGTCTAGAGAGTGGTCGAAACTTCCACATGTCGACTAATCCTTTTTCAGTCTGTGATGAGGTCAATGAGTGGGATACCGATGACTGAAGTTGAGTGAACGCACGGTGCCATCTAGGACACTCTGCTGCAAGAAGGTGAACATGGCTTTGTTCGCCTCGCGGGTGTTCTCCTCGTAGTCGGAGTTGTTCATATCTTTTGCGACCATTTCTTCAAATGAGGTCGACATAGTAAATTGGGTGTGTGACGTAGGGCTGAACCCGTGATGGACGCAGAGGCGATTGGGAGAGGCGAATTGAGTCTTGGTTGAGTCTTGACTCGCGCCACAAATCGTCCGCTGTGTGACCGTCACGCCCACCGTCACAGAGGGCACGTCGGCACGAACTTGTTGTAGTCACGATCGATCATGACATCCATCCTTACTGCTTCCTAAGGGTTCGATGTCCAAGCTGACGAACGAGATAGTATGTACGTAGTAAATGTATAGTCAGAGTAACGAGGTTGGGGGAAGACGGAAATTTGGCCAGGCCTTCCGCTTCGCGGAAGGCGAAATACGAAGACTCAGGACTCAGATGTTCGCAGCGGAGAGTCTGAACGAAAGCTTTCGTTCACAGAGATGCTGTGGAACGAGCTGCGAAGTGCGAAGTCCGTGAGATCTCGAGACGAGAAGGGCCAAAGGCCGAATTTCGGCCATATTCCGACTTGAGCGTGAAGTGAAAGCAAGCCGTAACGAGCACGACTCACCACCACAGGCGCAGCCACAACAGTCGGTGCTCGGTAGCAACACGACTCCCCCAACCAGGCTGGCGCCATTGAACTTTACGGCGGAATGATCAGATAAAGCACAGCTATTACACATGATTATTTTCTTGAAAGCATCCATGGGATTATGCACGCAGCACGAGCTGTGAACGAGGATTGTCCAACGACTGAGAGAGGAAGAGAGGAAGAAGAGATTTGATCTTGCGCCAATACTGTAAGAGTGTACGCGACTTCCAACCGCGACGCGCCGGAGACTGAGTTGATGTCGAGAAATGTAGCTTGACGCTTGAACTCCCACTGGAGCTGTTTCTATATATTGAAGAAATAAGCATTTGACTTAACTATTAGGCTTCACCTCGTATAAAACATAGGGCTTCGCCGCACGGAGCAGAGGGCCTCTCCCACGAAATCTTGCAGAGGGCTTCGCCATGCAAAAGGAAAACACAGGGCTTCGCCCGCAAAAGACTGCAGAGGGCTTCGCCATGCATATACACAGGGCATCGCCCGCAATGGTGCAGAGGGCTTCGCCATGCAAAAGGAAAACACAGGGCTTCGCCCGCAAAAGACTGCAGAGGGCTTCGCCATGCATATACACAGGGCTTCGCTCGCAAGAAACTGCAGAGGGCTTCGCCATGCATACGCGGAGCTTCGCCGCAGAGTTGCCGAGAGCTTCGCCCAAGAGGATGATTTACGTACGTCTTCTGGAGCACGAGAGACTGCCACGAGAGTGATCAAGAAGTCGATGTGTTGCGATTTCGCCTGGAAGATGTTCGAGTTCATGTGTAGGGAGGGACAGCACAGCTGCACTTAGAGGCACTGCTGACTGGCGGCAGGATGGTCAGAGGAACCACAGAAAGAGCAGAAGTGACTGCGAAGACCTGGACACTTGGTTGACTGACAAGGTGTCCGTCCGACGACGTTCCAGGAGACGCAAGCCTCGTTCCTCGAGTGGGAGGCAAGCAATTTGTTGTCATACCAGACAGAGTAGGTGGGTTCGCCGTTGGGGAGGGAGGTCTTGCCACAAACATTGGCTCGATGTCCGCCAAGGCTGCAGATAAGGCAGGTGGCCGCGACAGTATCCGACGACCTGTCAGGATGGAAGGGAAACCTAGTTGGTGCCGGATCACCTCGTCCGCTGGGCTCGTGTCGATCAGAGTACGACGGGTAAGGGTTGTAACGTAAATGGGAGGGGGAAGCGGCCGGTGAACGACAATGTGGCTCGTGTTGAGCTCGGGCATGCTCTTCTTGGATAGCAAGGCGCGTATCACGGAGTCGGTCCTTGTATGCGCCTGAACCGACGAAGAAGGAGGTGTTAGATCCAGTAAAGTACGACTTTCGAGTTTCGATGTCGAAGCGCAAGATCGCGGGGAAGAGGGAGCTGAAATCATCCACGTCGCAGAGCCAGGCGTGATGCTCGGCAAAGCGTGCGCGTATGGTGTCGTCACAGATGTCAGCCAGGGANTTGATCAAAGTTCCTCCAGGCGTCTCGCCACTCTTCAGGTTGCATATCGGTTTCGGGAGGGAAAGAGGATGTGTCAAGGAGGTTGAGCTTCGCACCCTTGAAGTTGTGGAGTCTCTTGTACCTGGTTTCGCCCGGATTGTCGCGCATATACTTCACTACCGGCGAAGTGCATGCTGTGAGAGGGAGATGGAATCCGTGCGAGAGGAGGGAGACGTGTTGCGGAAGAGATTCAACGGGTTTGTTGGAGAACAGGTCTCCGCTCTTCTCCGTTGCGACCGTAAAGAGTTTTTTCGGTGCTGCTGCCGCTGCGGGAGCTTTCGCGGTCACGTTGGGAGGACGAACCAACCCTAAGATACGCCAGGCTGCATTCTGCTTCTCTGGACTCAGCTGCAGTAGATCGTTCAAAAATTGAAGCTTAGCATTTTGATCCGTATCTTCCACTGTGGGCGTGTGTGTGCGTGTCGGGCTTCTCGCGATCGCGTTCCCGCCTTGGGGATCGACGTCTTCTTCGCCGACTGATCTGTCTCTCCCGTTTCCATTTCCGTCTCGTCTCGCATCTCTCTCTCGAAGGCGGGTTTCTTCCACATCTGCCTGCGGCACGCTCTGATGATCTTCCGAGTCTTCTTCATGATCGTCCTCGCGGAGCGCCTCGCGGTCCTTTCCTCCGACGCTTTGGGGACGATGGATATTTCCGACCATGATTAAATGTTTAGAAAGAACTTGATACGAGAAAAGATCTAAGCGAATGAGAGGAAGATGGAGAGTGAGGGAGCACGATACTCGAAGCTCGAGAGAGCGGTTTGCGGTACGTTCTGCCGCTTTCGGACATCGTGCTTAGTAAGCATTAGTTTGGACTCCCTCGTACCTCGGGAGTCAAACTGCACTCAACCTACGAAGACATCGTTCACGGTTACACATAACTCGCGATGGCCATCACAGTGAGTGTGCTTGCATTTCCATCTATACATCCAGTTGAAAGTTCCGACCTCATTCGCTCTTTGTAGGACATCGTCATCACCAAGAACGAATTCTTCAGGCAGCTTGCCCATCAGTTCGGGCTAGCCATCGAGGCCAACAATTTCGAATCGTTTTTATACGGTCCCCATGCCTACATCTTGCAAACATACCTATCCATTATCACTTCCAACGACGATGTCACAGCACCCTCTTTTGCGTGCCACATGCAAGTCCCATTGCGGACAATGACCTCGCAAACAAGTTTCCCTGATCACGCTGCGTTGGCAACAACCTTATCGAACGGACGTGCAATCATCTGTGTCAACATTGTATTCCTGTGGGAGGTCAAAGGTCTTGGTAATATTTGGTACGGTCCACGAGCTCGGACAGGCAGTGGGAAGATGTTCGATCGCTACCTGCACCAGGTCAACCGCCAGGCCTTGTCGGCTTTTGCGGACCCGATGGGGAAATATCTCACGGAACTATATGCATTCCTCGCATGCGGCAACCATTTCCACCTTCTCAAATATCGCATGCCTCCGAAAGCCCTCTAAGCAAGGATCAAAGCTCACGCTGAGCAGTTGGCCAAAGAAAAAGAGGACCAAGAAAACAAGCAACCTGAGGACAAGGGACATCCGGATCCTACTATGGTCGTCGACTCCGACTCCGACTTTCAGGCAGCTGGGAACAAGAGGCGGAAGGTGACTCAGTCTAGTCGTGCCAAAACTGCACCTACTCCACCCAAACCCACACTCCGATCACGCTTGGAACCCTCCGAGTTCCGATCACATTTTCCGGAAGTCGTATACTACAACGAACCCATGTTCGATCCTGAAACTGAAGATACCTTATCCCTCCGGTTCCGCAATGCCTTGTAGATAGCGACCATGGCTTCTCCGTACCCCATGGAGCACGATCGTCTTCCTGGTTCTATAAGAGGCGACTCGGCAAATGATGACGAAGAAGACCTCCGGAACAAACGTGTACGTCCGCTCTATCTGATGTGACATACATTTCTCATTCAGTATTCGCAAATCAGCTACCAGGAGACACACGCATAATGACTCTGCAGAACAACATGTCGAAAGATGCGCAGTATATACAGGACATTAGAGACGATACAGATCCTATAGACCACCAGCTCCCACTGTCTCGAGAGTACACTGGTTGGAAGCCGAACCCAACACAGCCGAACCCTCCTGCTTTGCGTCCTCGAAAGAATTCAGTAGCTGCGGAGTTGGTAGTCGAAGATCTAGCCCCCCAGTCTCATGCAGATGAGGATCATTCGTCCCCGGCTTCGGAAGGGGTGGATGATCTATACAGCAACGACGACGAAGATACATTCAATGGTGTGGGCCTCGACGACGGTACAGCCACAAATCCGCCCACATCGCCGTCCACGTCTGGCGGAGATCTAATCGACGACGAGTGAAAGCCCGTGGCCCAGTGGGTGGCGTATCCATTCCCATCATGTACACACATACCGCCCAGCCCGTAAGGGTTGATATGTATTCAGACACGACCCGGTGAGATTGACATCGCAAAGAACATAACAGACACAATCAAACAAACCTCTGACTCGTGATCAACACAAGAGCATAGGCCCAGGGCTGGGTTTCAAAAAACGTTCTCTTACATCTCACTGCGTTCTCCTCCTCCACTTACTTCGTGTCGAACCCTGCCTTCCCCTTCCCCTTCCCTCCCTCCGATTCCTTGTG
This sequence comes from Antrodiella citrinella, assembly GCA_004802725.1. NCBI lineage: Eukaryota > Fungi > Basidiomycota > Agaricomycetes > Polyporales > Steccherinaceae > Antrodiella > Antrodiella citrinella. The sequence continues at coordinate 5,170 of SGPM01000390.1, forward strand.
CTCTTCAACCTGATTGAGCGTCTCGATATCGTGTGTGCGGCGTCTCAGTTCCTTTTCCTTGAGGACGCTGGCTTCCTCGCTCGTTTCAGCCCCGGTCGGTTTCATGTCGCCTTCGGCCAGCACCCACCAAGTCCGGATGCTTCGTGAGCAAAGCGAGAACCTCTTCGTGAATAGCAGCTTGCGCGACATCGTTGTACGCGCGGACCGGTTGGCGTGATCCAGGTTGATGAGGTACCCAGAAGTTGTGACAGGATCCGAATCATCAGGACGTATCAGGATGTTAGCTTCATTGACATCCCGAAATCTCACCGTTGAGCGCATCTCGGATAACCTTGACGAGCTCTGCGAGATCCAAGCAGTGTCGGAGTGGCCGTCCAAAGGTTTGTGAGAGCGTCTTCATCCGTACTCGTGGTAAGACAGGACCGGGTTTCTTCTCTGTCCAATGACGCGGCGCTACGATAGTTTGAATGTCGTGACGAAGATTGTCGGTGTTATGTTCTGTCCAGGATGACCCGTTTTCGCCTATGAAGCTTGACTTGACGGATGACAGAATGATGCCAACGTTGTCGAGAGGCATGGGTCGGTGAAGGTCCACCTTCGTCGTCGATTTGAAGAACAGAAAGAAAGAGGAGCGCATTCAAATGACCATGTGACGACGAACCTTCACTGGCAGGCTTGCCGACATATGGACTGTCTGTCACATTTGCGACCATCATCCCAAAGGCACGCATAAGCACTACGAAAAGGAGCAAAATTTGGCCATTTTGTCGTTCTCCGGAATCAACGAGAAATATGAAATGGGGGTGTTTGGAACACCCGAGCTTGAGGAGCACCTTTTGAAGTTTTTCTGTCCTGTGTGTGCAGCGAAGCGAGGCTCAGCAGCAAACCTTCGGGTAAGTTTCACTCACTGCAAAACTTGATGGTCTCGTCAGCAACTGTTCTCCTCCAGTAGTAAGGAACCTCGCAAGAGGGGATTTGATCGGGTGCAATGGTTGGAGGAGCAATTGAATGGCGTCAAGTCTTGTGATGTGAAGTTCAAGGGAGGCAATTGGGCAACTCGGTGAAGTAGATTGTTTCTGGTGTCAGGGGTTGCGGGATAAGTTCTCGTTTCCCTGGAACGATCAAGGTATGTTGCATGTATACTCCGGTTGTATTCAGTCACTGACACCGCCCGTTCGTAGCTGCGTGCTTTAGGTTGTGAGTGGAATGGGCCACCTACCGCAGGAGCACCACCCAGGGAGCTCAGCGCCCCTCCCATTGCTAGCATCGCACACGGACAAGTGCAAGCTACCGAGGATGAGGACATGGACGTGGACGGCAACAGCGACGTCCGAACTTCAATTTCCAGTGCGCCCTCAAAGCGGCCAGTCTCTTCGGTTTCAACCATTGATTCAGGTGTCTTCGTCCAAGGATCGAGTCGCGATGCGGCAAAGAGCAGTGGGACCAAGAGCCCACCGAGTCTCGCCGGTAGTAAGTATCTGGTACACCATGTGAGTATATCATCACTGACTCAATTTCGTAGAAGCATCTACGAGTGGTCAGCATCTCACGCAGTTTGCTACGGTGCCCACCTCTATAGCACACAGAGGCGTCGACCCAGCTGCTAAGCGTGCCCCATCACTTCTCCCACCCATTCGCGCCATACGGAAGATTGGCAGACAGAATTTGGGGACAATGTCTCCCCGATGCATTCATCCACACATTCGTCCAGAATCTGTCGTTGTCGACAGGATCAGCGTACAAAGTATTCAATGCCTTCGCTAACTGTGGAATGGAAAAGGAGAAAGACCTTGTGGAGCTTAGTCTGCTCCTCCCCTCCCTTGAGAGCGAGGTACAGCATCTGCTCGTGGACAGAGGAATGTCGTACAGTGACTGGCTCGTCGTGCGACACGCTCTTCTGAACTGAAGCAATCACCAAGCATGTCCTGGACCCGACCCCGACTTCGCCGCCTTCCTAGCATCCTCCTCGCCCCCTTTGACCCACCACACCCCCATTCTGCACGACATGTGTCTGCACACTTCCGCCGATATCCGAGCCCTATCCTCGTTGCTAGCGGAATGGCCCCATGTTCAGAACCACCTCATCTCCCGCGGCTTCACATTAAACGAGTGGTTCGGCTTCCGATATGGGTTGCAAGCCATCTCGAACCTGTTGACGCGGATGAGCTTTGGCACTCGTTCGCCTTCGCCTGCGCCTGAGTCCTCTCATTTAGGGAGTCTGGGAGCTATGGCGCATATGGAGGTGTTCCAGTGCATAGGGCTGCGTTCCAAGGAAGACATCAAGGCGTTGCGGACGATGCGGCCTGAACACGTGGATGAGGTGCTTGAGATGTTGGTTAAGGAAGGAATGAGTTATTCGGATTGTCGGTATGTGGAGGCTGAGCTAAGGAGGGTTTCGAGGAGATAGAGACGCTGTGTCGCGGTTTGGTTTCTCAGTACAAGTTAAAGGTCATGCATTCATTTTACGCTGTATTTTATCAAGTTGTAGCCGTCGCCCTGGGATGTTGTATGATACATCTGTGTGAAGAAGCAGAAGTTCCTTGCGCATGAAGGTGTTCTATGCTCTGCGCATGCTGAATGCCTACGTGCATGCCACTGCGGATCGCATCGACCGCATAGAACTGGTGACTTGGAAAACCTCGGGACCTTCTCACACACGCCGCCATTGCACATGTGGGACTTTCCAAGGTCTCCGAAGCCGTTCAAAGGCCACAGATATCGTCGTGTGCTCCGCCACGCGCTGCACATTTATGGACTCGTGCATTGACATGGTTGTTCACGCTGCAGCTGCCTCTATCGAAGCACTGACACTTCGTATCACATGTGAAGCGGCCATGCTTAGTTGTACTATCTTGTCCTCCGCAGCTGGGTATCTCGTAGATTGAACTGTAGGTCTGAGGTGAACGTTGCCGCAGTCATGATGGGTATGTGTACCGCCATCTGTACCTATTGTATTCATGTCGACATGATTGCGCCGTAAAACCAAGAACAATGAGATGGACTTTTTGTTGTGAACGGAGACGCTTAGCGCGGAGATAAACGAGGGCCTGCCAATCCTTCTTAGTACCTCCTGCCTGCTTTCCTCTGCTCGTTTCTTCTTCATCCTCACGCTCTTTCTTTCCGTCCTTCACCACCGTCCTCGCATCCATCCTCGACGCTGCCATTGATGGACTCGCCTTCACTCGTCGTCATACCACCCACTCCCGTCAGAGGCCTCCTACGCACGCCCAGCCCAAGTCCACAGCCATCACCAACGACCACCAACACTTCATCAGTCCCGGATTTATCTCCATCACCGTCTACCATTGATAAAGACCGCTCCTCTTCAGAAACCACCATTGCCACTATATATTCCATGTACGGCGAGGACGACTCAGAAGACCCCCGCTCCAGCTGGAATCCCTCCACGCCCGCCCTGTCAGAGCCCCGCCATTCCCGAACGCAGAGGTTCACCAAGGACCTCGGGATCGTCGCTGTCGCGACCAGCGATGACCGTGTATATTCACCAAGCGGTCGCATCGGACAACCCATCATTTCCATCGACAGTGCATATTTCTCTGACGCGTACGAAGGGTTGCAGCAACGACCACCCTCTGGCAACCGGTGCGGCGTCGTAGACAAGGTCAAGGACATGCGCCAGTCCGTCATGTCGGACGATTCTTCCATTCGATTGGCTTATTCTGTCGACAGCCGTACTAGCTACGTGCGTTCCTCGACCGTTACTCGGGACACTAGCGATTTTAGCGTTCTCGACCCCACTGAGCTCCCCCGGAAAAGCGTTGTTTCCAACCTGGAGCGGACGTCGTACATCACTCCTCCTCAAAGTAGACCGGCAAGTGGTTCTGATTCGGAGGCAGCACGGACAATCACTCCTTCACACCACACTGCAACATCACCAAGAGCTCCAACCCCCAGCCGTCAGTCAAGCAGTGGCCATTCACCTGCGGCGTCGTCGTATTATGAAACTGCGGAAGGAGGTTTCATGTCACCCATGTCAGTCACTAGAGAGGTCTCAACCGCATCATCCCTACCTGGCCCTTCAACTCCCACACCCCCTATCCGGACTTCAACCCAATCACCACAGCCGCACTTGCAAATACCCAATACTCCACCCTCATCACCGCCCAGCAAACGCAAAGTGCTCTCGCAGAGCCCCGACAGCAAGAAATCACTCACGCCGTCGGACGGCGAGGACCCCGATTCGTTCCACGTGCGAAACACCTATGCCATTTTGGAATCGTACGGCGTGAGGGGGGATGGGTACGAGGAGGGCGTTGAGCGGACGCGTGCGCGGGTGGGACCGAGCAGGGCTAGCGAGATGATGGCCGACGCTGCGCTGGCGGATGAGACTGAGAAGACACGGGATCTGACGCCAAAGGAGCTTGAGCTGCTGGGTAGTCTTGATCGGTGAGTTCTTGTCATCCGTACAATGTATATCGCTTTTCACTGATGTATATGCTATGTCTCCCTTCGTAGGTATGGTTTCTTCGTGACGCCGTCGCATGATCGGTTATTGCTCGTACCGGCAGCCCCACTACTGAAACCGTTGACGCGCTTGACGACTGCTCCGACGAATGCAGCAGCCTCCCCTCCGCAATTGCGTGCGCAACCGCAACTTCCGCGTTCGTCGAAAGAACCGGCACGGACGCTCAAGTGGAATCGCATGCTGGAGGCACGTTCGCGCGACGAAGGGGGCAACGTGGAGGAATGGGGTATCCGGCCGTCGAAGGAAGCGAAGCATCGCAAACGGGTGTACAAGGGCATCCCCGACTGCTGGCGCAGCGCCGCGTGGTCGGTGCTCATGAACCAGTTCACGAAGTCGGGCAAGCGGAGATTAAGGGAGCTCGCGGAGCAATATCGGGATGCGCTGGATAAGCCGTCGACGTACGATATCCAGATCGACTTGGACGTGCCGAGGACGATCTCTGGGCATATCATGTTTAGGACAAGATATGGACAAGGGTACGTCTCGTAGCCCCACATATGCGATGCGCTGATGCTCACTGCGGTGTTAGTCAACGGTCGTTATTCCACGTCCTGCATTCCCTATCGCTATACTGCGACGACTGCGGGTACTGTCAAGGCATGGGTCCCCTTGCCGCCACCCTCCTATGCTACTTCGACCCCGAGCGGGTGTACGCCTCGCTCGTGCGGCTACACGACTGCTACTCCATGCATAGCATCTTCAGCCCTGGATTCCCAGGTCTCCTGGAAGCGATCTACGTGCAAGAACGCATCATGGAGCAGCAGATGCCCGTGGTATATGCCGCATTCAAGAAACATATGATCTCTACGACGTCTTATGCAACGAAATGGTACATTACATTATTCGCGAACTCGGTGCCGTTCCAGACGCAGCTCCGATTGTGGGATGCGTTCTTGTTGGAGGGCCACGATTTGTTCGTTGTGGTGGCTATCGCTATAGTGTGGGTCTATAAAGGTGTGTTTTCGTCGGTCTGTAGATCGTGGGGATGTGTTATCTGATAAAGGCATCGTAGACCATATCACATCGGAAGCGGCCAACTTTGAGAGCGTCCTGTCTCTGCTTTCATCTTTCTTCGTCCCTGAGGACGAGAATGCGCTGCTAGCATGGATTGAGAAAGTCCTCGCTGACAAGAAGCTTCGGTCCGACATGGTCGGGTGGCGAGCCAACTGGAAACGACTCGTCGCCTCGGGAGAGCACACGACCGTCCTGCTATAGCCTGTCACCCGTTGTCCCCTTCTCCTTCCTCATCTCGCTTTTTTCATCTGCATCATGGATATCGCTCTCGGGGGTTTCAGGCTGTTATCGCTGTCCGTTTCTGTTTTCTCTTCTCTTCACTATATCATGGTTTTGATCCCGCCTCATTCCATTCTGCATTGACCTATACCTATTTACTTCCCTGTCTCTCATTCCTCACAATTCATTTTCATTTGTCTGGCACTGGCACACTCGAACACTGACACTCTGGCTCTGGCATGGCATTCCGTCTTTAATCTTCCCTGTTTCTCTCCTATCCCATGTGTTTAAGTTGGGATTCCTGTTCTTTGTTGCATCGCTCGACGCCCGCATCCTCTTTTATTCTAATCGCATTCGCATCGCATTATACATTCCCAGGTTGACCTGCGTTCGTATACTTATGCTCTCTAGTATACTGTAGTATCCTAGCATATCATATCGAGTTAGATGGGCAGTAAGCCACCATGCAATCCCTGTTTTCTGTGTAGATCTGCGTGCATTGCTTCGGGACCGGTGGTATGTTATTTATGGCACCACCGGCGGCGATTCGCCGAGACCTTCCCCACAGGACTCTTCCTGAGCCAACATGTACGCACACGACCCTCGCCGCTGGACCTTCGAACTTTGAAGTACGTGCATGTGCATACCACCGGCAACTAGCACTACTGCATGACGCAGTGCTGAAGCTACAAGCTACACACTTCTCGATGCCTTTGCCAGGATCCGGCTGCTCATAAGAGGTCCACGCCATTCGTACCAGGTACTACAAATAGCCTTCGATCCACCCCTCCATCTCCATCTTCATTCTCTCATTCTCTCATTCTCGTTCTTCCAACACCAGCGACACCACGACGATGGCCCTCACGCCACCCGACCACCACCCGAAACTCTACCACCCAGACGGCAACGTCGTCTTCCTCGCCGTCTCGTCCAAGACGGGCGACCGGGTGTACTTCAGAGTGCACAAATCTGTCATCGGAAAGCAGTCGCCTGTCCTGGCCGATATGTTCGCGATGCCCCCTCTCATGGACGATTGTACGCAGGCGGAGGCTGATGCGGAGACGCAAGGCAGCAGAAGTCCATGTACGGATGTTGCGGAGCGGGAGTGCAAGAAGCTGAAGGAAGTGTATGATGGTGTCGTGCTTGTGGAGACACCGGACTCTGCGGAAGATGTGGAGAGCTTCTTGGAGGTACTATATGATCCATTGTGAGTGCTATCTGTTCGGCGATTACCCTGCATTGCGTAGTAACGCGATGTCATGGAGTCAATTTGATGGAGAACGTATGAACTGACTATCTCCGATCGTTCCTCAGAGGGTCCGCTTACAAGCGATTCAACCCAAACACCCCCGTGCTCGTCTCCGGCGCACTGAAGCTCGCCATGAAATACGAATGCGACGCCCTGCGCTCACGCATCGTCGAAAACCTCGAAGCCGACTGGCCAACGACACTCGCGCAATGGGACGCACGGCGCTCCGAAGCAGTGATCGCCCGGTCAGAACATTCGCAGCAGGCCACTGGCAAGATCAACGGCCTATACCTCGATGACCGGCTCCCCGAACCCGCCTCCGCCATCCGCATCGCGTCAGACTACGCCATCCCCTCTATCCTCCCCGCCGCGTTCTACCAGCTCGCCCTGTTGAGCACGGACGCGGATTGGGATCGGTATAGGACGAACTTGAGCGGGGAGGGGAGGCATTTGCGGTTTGGTGCTAGGACGGCGCGGTGGGGGTTGTTGGATAAGACGGATTTGATGAGGCTCGTGCACGGGCAGAAGCTCGTCGCGGCGTATACGCGCGCGATTGGGGTCGACTTGTTCGGCCTACGGTGTTTGCGGAACTCGAAGGGGTGCGTGAGGTGTAAGGTGGAATGCTGGAAGTACTTCCAGGAGAACGCGCCGATCTCGATGGACGACCCGTTGGATGTCCTTGCGGATTGTATGCGGCTGGACAGTCTGTTCACGGAGCTGCCGTGTGCGACGTGTGTGGCGGAGATTAAGGTCATGGCGGAGAAGAAGAGGAGCGAGCTGTGGAGGAGCTTACCGGCTTTCTTCAATTTGCATTTGCATTATTGACTGGGATGAAGGATTTTTGGCATGTATCTCAAGGTATCTATTCAGTGTCCATGTTGTTGTTTTTGATATTCTCCAGGAAAACTTGTACATTATTGTATAACAGAGCGACTTGGCAGTACGAAACAGCATCGCATCCTCGCAGCGTCATTCGAGGTATCCCGTTCAAAGCCGGTCGACTGCCTTCCTTCTCGGCCGTCAGACTGTACACGAGCAAATGAAGTATCGCGGGTTTCACCACTTGTACTCGACAGCACCCGACCCGTGAACTCCGCAAGAGCAAACACACTGTCTTCCGTGCACAAAGGTCAAGATTATTCATAGCCAAATCTCTAAGATATCTATCGCATTACACTCAAGCTTCAAGGTGTTTGCATCGTGGTCGAGTCCCTTCTTCCTTCTTGGTGCATCTCCGTGGGTCATACGGTACACGTCTCGCCCTCCTAGACGCGAGAAGACGTCCACAAAGCCTAACACGCTCCGCACGAGGCTACCACGGAACACTCCGACGCTTTGCCACGCGCGCCAAACCGCCCAAAGCAGCCACTGCTTTGATCCAGGAATGGTAAGTCTCGCGTTCGCGTAACAAGGCCTTCCTATTCAAGAGCTCACCTTGTACTCAGGCTCGTCCAAAGGGAGGCGTCCTTATGTTTGGGCAATCTGTACGTGGTGGAACGTAAGGGCGAGATCACAGGGAGATCGTAGGCTTGTATAAAGATGGAGGGGTGGGAGGGGGGTGAAGTAACAGCTCTCCTCTTGCGCATTCTCTTGTTGTAAGCTCGCATACTCGTCTCTCTTCTTTAATCCCAGCACCATCCATTGGACGCCCACGCAGTCATTCACTTGACCAGCCTATCCTTACGCCATCCATCGAACACCTTGTCAAACCTCTCGCCACACTTTCTCCTCGAAGATGTCGTCCTACTACACCTCACCCCCCTCCTCGCCCACCGTCGGGTTCTTCCCCACAGCCCCCGCGTCCCCGAACGCGTTCTCGGGGTTCCAGTACCACCAGTCGCCGAGGGACCAGCACGATATGTACGCTGAATTTGGTGCGGCGTGTCAAGGGGCGCAGAGGCAGCAGGGGCAGGGGCAGGGGAGTTTGAGTAAGGCGTTCAAGAAGTTGACGGCGCGGAAGAACTAAGAAGGTCGAGAGCGGTGTGGGTGCATGTGTTGTCGCCACAGCACGTGTCTGTCATCCATCCTACCTCCACCGAACGAACATCCATCCCTCGTCGCTCCCATTCCATCATATCATCGCATCGGCTGCCCTACCGCCCGAAGGTCCATGCCCTCACAAGAATCAAAAGACTCTATTCTCCAAAACACATCACATCACATCCACATCCTAAACTCATGCCATACCATACCATACCCACGCGTTCCGGACCCCCTTCGACCTTCCATCCCGGTTCACGTCCACGTTGCTTATCCATCATCCAGCCCTAGAATGATATCGATTGTATCCATAGTCTCTCTCCCTCTCCCTCTCTTGTTCTCCCTCGTTCTTACCATGACATTGCGTTAGAATGTGTTGCTTACTTTATTTGGACCCGAGTACGCTCGGACGTCATCCCCGTCTATTAAAGAATGGCAGTGTATAATGTATAAATTGAAGCTACGATGTATGTCCCTCCTGGCACTTTTGCTTGCCAACTTGTCTATGACTGGATGATCGAGATGTGTTGTGTCATCGGCATCTAAGCGTGTAGTTTCGAGTTTGAAGGTTTGTCTTCGACGACGACTTCGCCACAATGATCTCTGCGTGAAAATCGCTCAAAGTCGTTCTTCTTACTCTATACATAGCGTTCATGCTCGATGAGTACCACCACATTGCGCAGAGAATCATGCTATGTGTGTTTCAGCCCGCTGCTCTTCGGGCCAGTACTATGCATCCTGTCATTATTATTATTCGTCCTTTGTGCCGTCCTCAGACAAGAATTGTCCTCAGGTGAGCATGTCCCCTGGCTAGCACAACCCGTCACAGCTAATTGTTTGTTAGGTTTAATGTGTGACTGCATTGACTCGGATGCAACTAGTTCTGTGCGAGAACATCTTCTTTGTCACACCAACGGGTCTATAAGTATGCGAGACGTTCGTCGAAACTGAGCTTTTTCCAGTGTCCAGAGCAGTATGGTCACTTCATCATGCTCGCTTTTCAGCTTGGCGTGGTGGTCAACACGAGCGTCCTCGATGCGACCTGGCACTCGGTGGTGTTGGAACAGCGCGATCAGAGTAGAATCAGAGCCATCCGTCACGCTCGACGGGCCAGCCTGAGACTACGTCCCGATCTCGCGGTCGCTCTGCCGCCAGTGACACTGTCCAACATCGTAAACTCTAGCAATTATATTGCGAAAGTACGTCAGACTTCCTATGCGCGAATTTATTATGACATATGACTTTTCCACGCAGGTTGACATTGGGCGCCTGGCGATTTGTTGCGAGTATCTCGAATTGTATCTTCTTATCGTGGTGGTATGAGGGTTTATCAAGTTGCAGACTCGCTGATTTAATCCTAATGGCGTCTCGCTCCCAATGCTCAAATAGTACTCGTACGTGCAATACGACATGATTTGGCGTGATACATGTGCTCAGTTCTCGGTGGGTGAACTGTAGAAACAGACCAAGCCAGACGTGGTCTATGTCGCCTTCGCGGATGGTGGTGCTAGTGGCTTGTCTCGCCCGAATCTTGTCCTTGGAATGTCGACCAACCACCAAGCTGGGCTTGCCAATACTTCTTGGTCCGATGCGGATCCAAGACTTTAGGAGCATATGCAGCGACGATGGTGTTCTCTGGTGCTTGTCGCTGAAGGGCTAGAAAAACCTTATTTTCATCGCCAAGAGGACCATCATGGATGTATCTTTCTCAACATGCGGCGCTTTTCTCATCCGGTACGTGTCCAGAGCAACGTCGCGGACACCATCATCACTTGCATGTAGTGCACGTCCGTCGTCAACGGGAGACTTGTCAATTGTAATCGGCGGTGCAGTGTAATAGGTCCAGGCTATTTGATTCTTGGAGGTTTACGATATAGCTAACATAACTCCTGACTAAGAGCAGAGTGGTTTAGTCTTCGTAGTGATAGCGACGCCAAGTCGTATACGTCGTTCTCAATTAAACATGTATATTCCAAACGGGTAACATATTCTCACGATTGCTCTACTGCAGAGTTTCGAGTGATCGGGTCAGTCAGTCTTGGTTGCCCTTGTTCACGTTGACACTGCACCTGTGCGGCATGAATTGACTACAAGTTCTCGCATTCTCCTTTGTCGTCTTGCTTTCATCATCTACCTAACTCTGCTGCGTATCCATGTCTCGACGCCCCCTTGGCGAAATCTTCGTCTCTGGAAGACCATCGCAGTCGGACTACCAGGTTCTTACCCCACGCACTCCGCATTCTCGCGCCGGACGCGCAGAAGAAGCCTTCACCGAAGTAGAGCTCGACGAGCTAAGTCTTGACGAAGTGAATGACTACCAGTCTTACAGACAACAGCAATCCGAGCCGCTGCTCGCTTCGTCAGCGAGCTCCAGCTTCCCCGCCACTGGATACCGAAGTAAAGGAGATGATCAACGGAGAAAGGAGTCGAGTGCAAAACATGTTTTCCAGGCTGCGTTGACGAACACACCATTAGCCCTTGGCAGTCTGCTTGCGTTTATTCTTCTGGGTGCCGTGTTCATATCTCTGAAGCAACCGGGGACACTGGAGAAGTATATTGGCACATCGTTCTTCCAACCCGCCCCACCACCCACACCTTCCTACGTGGATACTGTCCCACCTCCCGGCCTTCTTATCTCCTATGAAAACTACACGAAGTTCCCCCTGACCGGAGATCAATACCTACAACATTGCGACATGATGATGAGCGGCTTCATGCATCACAATGGCGGGTACTGGCACGTTCCTCCAGAGGGATCTATGGATGTCAAACACCACGACGATGTCACAGACTATCATTTGCCCGAGGGAGGACGTAGTCGAGTCTGCCAGAAGACTCTGACCTACCAGTTAGACGGTCATGTGGGCTTGGTGGCAGACCTGACGCTCATGGCGCAAGCAGCCGCACACGCACGAGAGGTACGCCCGTTTGACGCGTCTTATCAATCTCCCCGATGAAATGAAAACATGTGTTTAGCAAAACAGGACGTTCTTCGTGGACGACACGTATTGGAATCGTGGAAAGTGAGTTGAAGACATCTTTGTATATCATCAGTGGGTATCGAACTCTGGGTAGATGGACCGATCATTTTCAAGGCGTCGGCGCACGACAACCTGGTCCCGAAAGAGGCTGCGCTGCTCCACCTCCCCAAGGTACGTTTATGAATGCCTTCAGGATGCTTTATGTTCATGCATTTTGATGTGCAGAGCTGGTCGCGTGCCCACGGAGTGCGAGGTAAAGCTTAATATTTTACCTCATATGGCAAACGTCACTAATTACGATTTGACCAGACATTGGGTAGGTTATACCTCGTGATCCATATTACACGCCTCATTGAACGCGTCGCAGGTCGTCAACTCAAGAACTGCCAAATATCACTTTGGCCATAGCTTCTCTGAAGCGTATGAGGACCCGTATGTCATCCGTCCATGTCATCCTCTTTGTTCTGACGATCTTGACAGCTACGCGCATGAGGTCAACCGTCTCAAGCCCATATATGCCCGTAGTCTGCAGTCTTTCATTCAGACAATCCGACCAAACGCACACAATGCTCGTCTCATTCGCGCCGCACGTGCGGAGGTCGCATCTCTCCTTTCCATTCCACACGCTGCGTCGAAAGAGACATCGGAACCTGAGGATGCCGAGGCCCTTCTGACGCAGCATAATCCGGATCCATACATCGCTGTGCACATCCGCAGAGGAGACCGTCACGCGTCTGTCTTCCCTTATCGCGGTTCTTATGTTCCCATAGACCACTATGTCACAGCAACGCAAGACGTCTGGTCGCGATTGTACTCGAAGGGCCTCACACCGAAAGCGGAGGCAACTCATTATCCATCTCCCCCCATCACTTACGTCGCGTCCGATTCCCCGAGCGCGATGGAGGAGTTTATGAACGCGTTCTCCACATCGACGGCCGTATTCTCACTGGAGTCAAGTACGGATCCCGAGCTAAGGGCACTTGTGTCCCCGCATGAGTACGTTCAGAGTGACTTCAACAAGACTTCCGAAGAAGAGAGGATCAGGTTGACGAGGGGTATGATCGTGGACTTTGCGTTGTTGGGAGGCTTTTGGGCCTGGGAAGGCGATGTGGTGCCTGGAGCCACTGTATGTACGATCAGGTATGCATTCATGATTTGTTTGGTCCGACCTCAACTTGTGTCTGACTTTGTCTTGCAGCTCCAGCATATGTAAAGCTGCAGCTGTTGGTCTTGGCTGGGATCGCGCGTTCGGTTTTGGAGATGGTTCTGACCATACTCAGGGAAAGATAGACAACACGCGCAAGCGATGGGTGGACCTTGATAACAAGGGTGTGGTTAGTCCGGCGTGGCGGGCTTTTGATTTGTTCCAGTGAGGGTTAGTTATTGTCTTGCTTTGATCTTATTTTGCTCGTTTCTTGGTGTCATTTAGGTACGCACACCACTATCATACGTTAGGATCACGGGCAACTTAGTTGCTGGAGTCCGTGTTGCATCTCGTTCTGTGTAAATTATCCGCATTCAGTTCGTTCACTCGTGTTCCGTAACGTCCTCGGCGTTGCTGTCTTTGAGAAACTCTGGAGCCTCTTGCGTGACTGGGCTAAGCCATCAATATCATGAATATAATGGGTGCTGCGTTTTGAGATGACAGTCAGTTTCAGCTTTCAGGTCATTCATTGAGTTGTTCGTGATATCGAAAGTCGTTCTGCTGCTAAACGGTGTGGACCTCTGAGGCGATATAAATCACACCAATGAAGCATCTATGCCCTACCTAATCCCACTCCTCGCGACTACATTATATCTGTTCAAGAGAAAGCCCAACGTCTTCGAGCTGCTATGCAACTTCTGACAAAGTCCGCGGAGGTCGTCATCCAGGAATGGGAGAAGGAAGAACGCGAGCCTACTCACGAGGAGTCCAATGGGACCTCTATGCCGTCTCATGAACTGCACGACGCAAGGTGGACTGCGCTGGGTGCGATGGGTGTTTGCGGTGAGCTCACACAACAACCCCATACTCGTCTGAGGTGGCGATCCAATTCTACGAGTCTCGGGTCCTTCATTGCTAGTGATGTTCGCATTCCAGATATTTTGGATGCGGGGGACCATGAGAAAGGCGTGCACATCGACGAACTCAGTCGTCGTACTGGCATCAAGGCCCACAAGCTTGGTGGGCCTTCTCTGCGTGCTGGTTATCCATTGGAAGCGTCTTATGCACCATCCGAATGTGTGGCCCGCGTCTTGAGGACGCTCTGTACTTCCCATGTCTTCAGGGAAGTCTCGTACGACTACTTCGCCAATAATGCTGTCGTCAAGAACTCGTCGAAAAACGAGTCATTACGCGCGTTCTTTGTGACCTTGTCAGTATACAAATGTCATTCTTTTACTGGTGTTGATCTCGAAGTCTTTTTCCAGGTCTAGTGTAGTCTACCCCACATCCAACAAATTCCCAGAGGTCTTGATGGACCCGGTCAAGACGCACTCCAATCTGCGCTCGACACGGCATTCCAACTCGGACTTAACACGAAGTTGCACTTCTTCAATTGGCTCGAGGCTGTGAAGCAACCTGATGGTACGACCAAACCAAAGCCTGAACTCGCGTTGTTTGGACTCGCCATGATGGGCGGTGGACGCGCTCTGGAGATCCCTTTGTATCACGGTCAGTACCTCAAATCGAGACTTCGAAACTAAGCCCACAATGTAATTGACGTCCGCCTGTCCAGACTATCCTTGGCATGAATTGGGCAACAACACCATGGTCGACATTGGCGGAGGTGTCGGTACGTGAGATAATAGCGTAAGGTGTGAACCGTTCTGATCATCGACCTGTATTTTCGCAAGAGGGATGGACTTCGGCCTTGCCGGTATCCACCCTCAGTTGAAATTCATCATTCAAGACAGACCGCCTGTCATCAAGCAGGCAGAAAGTTTTTGGAAGCGGTCCATGCCTGACGCTCTCAAGACGCAGCGCACCCGTCTCATGGTGCATGATTTTTTCAACGAGCAGCCTGTCAAAGGCGCGGAAGTCTACCACTTCAGTTCCTCGTCCTTTTGTCCGATTGGACACGTTTCTTACTTCTATGTACAGGCACGACTGGCCTGACGACGACTGCGTCAAGATCCTGAAAGCCATCCGTCCCGCTCTCGGTCCCAACTCACGCTTCCTCATATCAGACGCCGTCATGCGGCCGACCTGCCTCTCGCCTACGTCGTCCTTCCCCCCCGCGCCCGCCCCACTCCCCGCCAACTACGGTCTCGGATTCCGACTGCTCAACTTGCGTGATCTAAACATGCTGGCGTTGTTGAACGGGCGCGAGAGGAGCCCGGAGGCGTTCAGGGCGCTCGCGAAGAAAGCTGGTTTGCGGGTGGAGAAGTTCTGGGAGTGTAGGGGGGTGGTGTGGATCACTGAGATGAGGAAGGATGGGAATTAGAAACGTTGTAAGGATTTGTGTCAACGCCTAAATGTACTTGTATCACCAGGGCTCACGAGATCTTCGTAGCTTCAATCCCGGCCCGCTCTTTTCAGCAGCAAGGAAGCAATGAGTTCTATGTTCTACAATATAGTTTGATCTAGTCGTCTGGTCTAATATTTGACTTAACTCTCATCCACCTCCACCTCCACCTCCACCTCATCTTCCTGACCCCGAACGATGGTGCAATTCAACGACGGGTCCTCTTCCTTCAGGTCTCGCATGCCTTCCTGAGTGACGTTCTTGCACCTATCAACCTCCAGGAAAGAGATAGGCACTGTCAGGCTCCTTCGCGCACTACGTGCAAATATGAGATCCTCAAGGTGATCGTCCGTGACAAACTCGCATCCAAAGAGGGATAGTCGGCGTAAAGAACGGCAAAGTACCGGTCTGGACGCGATGGGCTTGGTAGCACGAGACAAACCACGGAAAAGGAGCCCGCCGATGTTCATCCTCTTGAGACGCAGCTCCTCCAAGCTCTCCATGTGGCCGAGGACTTGCAGCAGATGTCGGTCAGGGAGGGCGGAGTTCGTGATATGGAACGTCCGCAATTGAGATGCCTGCGCAGCGAACGTGACGACGGCTTCTCCAAAGGGAGCCATGATGTCGTACGTCTTCTCCCCGGCCATGATCCTGCCCTCGATCTCGGAGAGTCCGTGGTTCCAGAGCGAAAAGAAGGAAAGGATTGGAGTCTTGATATGCTGCAAGATAATTTGGCACGATTCCGTGTCCATTTGGTGCATCGACAAGCGGGATAGACTCGGGAAAAAAATGGGGGTGGCGGGAAGAGGTACGGGAGACAGATGTGTGTCCGCTGAGGGTTCCGCAACCTGGGCAGTCGCTGAAGAGGCCGATGGAGGGCATACAGACAGATGCAGCGTCGAAAGGTTAGGACAATGGGATAGGATCTGTAGCATCCTGCCGTAGTCGCAATCCACATTCACAATAGAGAGACTCCTGAGGCGACTGGCCCCTCCCTGATGCTCTTCCGGCAAGATGGGGAGGCACCTACGGAATGATAAAGTGCGGAGCTTGGTAGAGTTGCGAAGGGATGCCCACAGCTTGGGGATCTCGACATGAGAGTCGCTCATCATACCAGCGATGTGGGACGAGCGATCCAGACGTCGGTCCAAGGCCAGTTGAATGGACTCCCAAGTGGTCGTGACACCAGAGAACAAAGTGACCAGCACGTCTTCAAAGACGGCCGTGTCCGTAACAAGGTGAAGATGCCGGAACTTGTGAAAATGGCTATGGAGTGCCCGTATTGTGTTGGCGATGTTTACTTCGATGTGAGGTACCGTGCAAGCAGCGCGTACGGACAGGGAGAGAGTGGAAGCGTCTGCACGCTCTGCCCAGAGATCCAAAGGGCGTGCTTTGCCCCTCGGTGATGACAGCCACTCCAGATAATCCTCCTCAATACACCACTCCGGGTCATTCTCCTCGACTACTTGCTTCGGAAGTATGGACACATGGATGTGGCTCCACGCCAGTGGACATCCTAGGACAACGCGACGCCACTGCTTGGATGTCAGAGATGCCATCCAGGGTGCATCCCCATCTAAACGAGCCCAGTGCACCAGGATGTGACAGAGCAACTCTTCTGGCAGGTCGTTTATACGACAGACAGATGAGCCACCATCGATCCTTTGTGAAAACGACTCGGATTTCGGCACGAGCGGGTCGGAAGCTGCGGCGGATACAGTCATCTAGAGGTGACATGAGTATACATACCGCTACCTATAAGAAATTGAAACAGACTCAATGATGTATCTCAGCGTGCGATGGGAGAGGAACGAAAGATGAAAAGGAAAGGAGGAGCAGTGACAAGGCGCGAACGAGTATGATAACGCGTCGCGTGACTGTGACTATACGCGTTTTGGGGCGAGGCGACGTAACACCTGCCAGGTCGCAGCTGGCCAGCCAAGAGGCAGGCAAGATGGTAGATTCCGACATATTGTGTTGTACTTTGTATTGTATCCCTCTTGAAATTGTTGGAGTTCAAGCGTTGACGTTGGACGAAACGGCGGCGGAGCCGCCGTATGTTATTGTGCTTACCTATCTTTCATTTGTCATCACTTTGTTTCACGCGAGCAACACATGTTTCCGTTCGTAAACTCACCGTGTTTTCCGTTGTGGGACTTCAGTCTTTTCCTTTCACTGACTGAAGTCCTCGGTATGTTCTCACATTGCTCTGTATCATTGTAACATATATTTACATGTACCTACAGTCGCTCCCGCGCCGTATAGGTACATACCGAATACCTAGAGTCTTTTCCTTTCACTGACTGAAGTCCTCGTCGCTCCCGCGCCATATAGACTCCGTCCG
Source organism: Antrodiella citrinella (assembly GCA_004802725.1). NCBI lineage: Eukaryota > Fungi > Basidiomycota > Agaricomycetes > Polyporales > Steccherinaceae > Antrodiella > Antrodiella citrinella. Next base: position 22,889 of record SGPM01000390.1, read on the forward strand.
CGATCTCTCACGTTCACAGAAATCGCATCTTTGACATGAAACTGTCCGTTACCCATGCACTGGGGGCATTAGCTCGTGTAAGCAATGATTATACATAGATCATATTTGGAACATTGTAGCAATATAATCAGATAACAAAGGAGTCCTTTGTCTTTCGATTATATTGTTACAGTCTTCTGTATGTACTCTGTGTATAACCCCCATTTATATGATTCCATGCCCCCAGTGATGGTTTTGCGTGATTGCTGCTAGCGAGTTGCGACATAATCAGGCCAGAATTTGGATGGACGTCCCTGCGTAAATCACTGTATATCACATAGAGGTCTTCTAAGGTCGAGATGAAGCATCGACATCATGCATGCTTGGTATACATACCAGTGTGCCACTAGTGTTGTTACGGCTCCGGCTCGGCCCAAAGCCCCGGCTTTGGCCCAAAAAGCCGGGGCTTTGGCTCGAGAATCTTGAGGCCGAGCCGTCGAGCCTCAAAGACGGCCGGCTCAGGCTTGGCTTTGGCCTGAGCCACGGCTTTTTCCCAAAGCGGCAGTGGCGGGGAGAATGTCGCAAACCATCGAAAAGAGCCACACGTTGATGCACCAGACGGGCTCCTGAACGCAGAAGTAACCCACCCAACAATGGGGGTACTCCAGGAGGAGGACACCACGCAAGGGCGTAAGTAGAGGAGTCGTAAGGGTGGGCCGAGGACCTAGGAATAGAGTAGAGTAGTCCGGTGATGTTCGTGTTTCGTCCGAGATGACTCGCGCAACGCCCGGTGACCTTCGAGGCCGTACGAGCGTAG